>JAJEOV010000103.1:0-17184 GCA_023512825.1 Liposcelis brunnea
TAATGTGACTGTCAAAACTGTACAATTAACCATGCCCTTTTACCTTGATTTAAAACTTTCCCATATTTTGATGTCCTGAAAATAACATTCAACCTTGATCTGTGCTTAGCACTTCAATGGGAGGTTCTTCATCCTGGTTTAAATAAAATTCATCTACTCTTTTGAAACTTTTAAATTTCAAGACTTTAATGTTCTTTTCATCTATTTGATGCCGCTCAAGGATGACTTTAAGACGTTCTTTTGTATCCATTTTATCCATCGGATCATCACGCATGAAAATGGCATAGTGTACATAACCTTAAAAAAAGAAACAGTTTCCTACATTTGGTAATTATCATCATATCATTCTGCCTTAATAAAGCTATTACAAAAACAATCCAATCATTGTGATACACCTATATTAAGACAGGAAAGTAACCATCATTGAGCATGATGGCTTAGATCCTGCTTTAGTGTCACTAACCAATTAAGAGTAATGTTGAAAAGAAATAAGCAATTGCTAAAACTTCTTTTTTTTCAGCAGCTTCATCGACAGTCATCGGTCGGAAGATCTGTCGACCATATCGGCGAATTTTTCTCCTGATAGCTTCTATCAAGCTCATTATGACGAATACGCGGAAACGCTCGCTTTGATAAACTCAAAAAATCATGTCTTTTGAGAGTAAAAGAGATGCTATTTGCCAGAGAATAATGCTTTAGCTTAAACCTAGATATATATTGGTAGATTCACAGTTTGTTCACTGACACAAACGTACTGCTTTCAATTCAATTGTACATCATATGGTTCAAACTTATCATAATTATGGCGAAACGAGACGAATATTTTTCAACCAGTTAAAATCGGTCAATGTGTTTCAGTCAGTAGTAATCGTATTATACTATTATTACTAGTTTTAGTTTTAAAAAAATAGAAGCCGAAGCACTTAACAACACAGTAACACAGACAGAAACAACAGAATCATAGTACATAGTGAAAGAAAACATATTTTCTTCCGCAGTCTATGGCATATTATACATGGGCATGGATATAGACACGATTCGCCCGAGCCGCGAGGAACGTCTTAACGTCTATGGCCCCGCCATAGTGCGCATCGTGCGAGTTACCCGAGTTACCGACCGCGAGATTTTAGAATCTGAGACAGCTCATGGCTCCTTTGCTGCTAGCATGTGTATGCATTTTGCTTCAAGCCTTCGCCGCCGCCGTGTTTTGTTGCCGTTTATCGCTGCGTTAATTCCGCGAGTGTTGTTTTTGTTATATATGCTTTGTAATATTTGCGAAATAGATTGGCAATAATTCATTTTTTAATTTGTCAGTAATTGAGCGTGCTTTTGTTTTTACAGTTGTTTTTACAGTTGTTTTAACAACTGAAATGCAGTCAGATTCGCCCAACTTCGATTTTTTTTGATTCGCCGCCGCCCGCCCTTTACTGCTTTTTTTTCTGCATCTCGTCTGGTTGCACATTGAAAATGAAGAGATGATTTCCTTACTAGAGTGTGGGTAAATGAAAAGAAGGAATTGGGATCTAAAGGAAAAGGAATTTAATTGTGTTTGAAAAGGGAGCCACAAGGATGCCTGTCAGCGGAATAGAGAATCTGGCAGTGAGCTCATCAGAAAATAGAGCAAGAGCGAGAACATGCATGTGAGAGGGAAAATTGTTCTGAGTTGGAATTCAGATTTATCTGGTACACTCTTAAGAGGAAGATAGTGAAACAGAAGTCAGGGCTGTCAGATAAGTATAATCAGTTATAACATTTCTTCATTAATTTAAAGGACGAACTTGCTTTGTGGTTTCTTGTTTTTGTGTATCTTCAGATAAGGAAAAACATCAGAAAAAAACTTGGAAGAATAAGGAATGGAAAGAAAAAATTGAAAATAAGTGCGCCTATGCAGTGGAATGCGCAGCTGAAGCGTAGTAATATGTTGGGCAACATAGAGGTAAGTAACTGTGGTGAAAGTTCAATTTTATGATAAATTGGTCCAGTGTTACTTGAAGACTGATTTATTTTTATTAAAACAAAACTAAAGGTACGCTGGACATCGCCCTCTTGCATCCCCTCTCAAGGGATGCAGGCATGGACCTAGCTTAGTTTACTACGCAACAAAATGATTTTTGTTTAATTAGTTCTAAATAAATTTTACAAATATTTCTAAGCTTGGGAAAAATCTGAAACAATTGAAAATCAGTTTGTGAACTGAAAAAAAAATCTGGAAAAATTGTAGGAAAATTCCAATTAAGATGTATTAATGAATCTGAGTGTAAAAATTTCTAAATTCAAGTGCATTTCGCATGTTTTCCTTCTACTGTTTGAAGCAATATAAAAATTAAACATTAGGGCTAAATTTGCTTTGTCCTTTATTTTTTAGAATCAAACTACGTTATCAAGAGCTACAGTGTAGCACACCAGGCACTAAAAATCAGAAATGCAGCCGCTATGTGCGGGATGACCACAAGGGAAGACCATAATGGAAGTTTTTTTCAATAACTGATTGCAAACTGAGCAGTTCCCACTCGGTGCACGGATCCCTTTTTTAGTTCCGTTTAAAGTGCAAGCTAATTGTGCTTGAAGATCAGAGCAAACTAACCGTTGAGTGGTTGTAAGTAATTGTTCTTCAAACCAGGCATTTTCAAGCATACCTGAAAAAGGAAAAAAATTGTAATTTATTCGAATTGTTTCAGAAAATTTTTAGGCTAAAATCTAACCTGTTAATAACTGCCGAATTTCGCCGAAGGTAGCACCGGAAGAAGCTGTAGAAGGAATTTTAAAATGGCTCACGGGTTAGCATGTCCAACAGTTCCGCCTAGCACCAACGAAATTAATCGAGTCTTGTCTGGAAAAAAAAGAAAAAATTTTAGGGTTGGCTTTTCCGCAACCAGCTTTCAAGAGCCTCAATCAAGCTGATTACAGCTTTAATCTTTACCTTTTTGTTGAATGTAATTTTTCCAACTTCAGAATCCGGGAGCGGTTCAGTTTCTTACAAAGGAATGTAGGGAAGAATAAATGAATGAATGAATGAATGAATGAATGAATGGATAAATTAATAAATCAATTAATTATTAAGCAAATCTTTTATTTATTTTGAATTTCCATCAATTATTTAAGGACGTTCGAATGGAAATACAATCTAAAGAATTTAACAAGAATTAAGGAGGAATTAAGAGCAAGCAAATGCCCTTCATTAGGTTTTTGGCACAAGGATATAACGATATCATTGACAAAGATTCAACGTTATCCCATTTATACTAGCTGCAACAATTTTTTTTCCTATTAAACTATTAAATCACATAATAATAATGTTTTTTAATCTGCTATTTTAATGGTAATTTTTTTCATCCACTTTAAGATGTCCAAAACGATTTCGTTTATTACTTATGACTTAGTTTATCAAACATTTTTCAGTATTTTCATTTTTTAAGCTTTATAGCTACTTTTAACCCTAACTTCTCTCTTCGCTCTCTTCCCTCTTTTGTTTTCTTCATTTCCTCTTCCTGGACCAGCTACTTCAGCTGTAGGGCGCCTTTTTGCCCTAATAGTTTTCTTCCTTTGGACATTTTTTTTGCTAGGGACAACCGGTTGAGCAGCTTCACCTTCACCTATACCCTTTTTTTTGGATTCATTATTCAGTTTATTTTTTATGACTTTGTCTATGTAGGCAAATTTTACAGTTGGAAACCTGAGTTTCACAAAAACTGGAAATGAAAGAAGTAAACATGAAATAAGAAACGCACATAAAATTAAGGCTTGTCAAAAGATATACTACTTACGGAGTATAGCAATCCGCTTTTCAGAACTAAATTTGTTTTTCACCTTTAATTCATTACCAGAATTGGCTGTGCAAGGCAATCCCTTCAAACTGCATGTCTGCATTTCTTCTTTAGTTGCCAGCTTTTTTAAAAGGCTGTTGGTCATTTTGCTCCACGTCGGAATTTTCTTGATTTTTTTCAGTTCAACGTCGTCAATGTTACCATTTATTAAATCCTATAAAGCAATTTAAGTTAATGTGTTGATTATGCGAAAAAAATAATAAACAAAGCTTTCTGTGTGTTAAATATGATTTGTTACTTACTTCTAATGACTCAATGTCCTGGTCATCTTCACTATCTATTTCAGATATTAATGCCCGTTTCAATTTATCGCAATTTTTACAGCGATCCATATTTTATCATATAGATTTTCACGGTAATAAGATTTTTTTATAGCAAGAATGATGTAAACAATTATACCTCATATTTCGCACAAAAAACTACAAAGGAACGTGAAAAAAGGAACCTCAAAGGAATGACATGCAAGGCTAGGGATGGGAAAAATGCAAGAACTTTACAATATTGGAATATAGCCTTTTACAAGAAGCTAAAGTTTTTGGAACCAACGATATAATAGAGTCATGGATATTAATTGATTATTAAAAAATGCATTTATTTTTTTAATGTTGGCACTTTTTTGTTAGATAGATTAATTGATTGATTTGTCGGTAATTGTTGCCCACCCCTGAATCATGAAATAAAAATGAGCTCGTGAATTCTACGAATCTGATTGGACAACTTCACGTGTTTCATTCTCAACTTAAAAAATACTAAGCATTCAATGTATAACCTGAGATTAGCCAGGGATGAGCAAAATCTAGAATGATTTAATACAAATGTTGGTTGCTTAAAATCTTAAAGGAGTATTGTGCAATTTTTTAGCCGATATTTTAAACTCTGAAGCTTTACATGGCACACAAGAAAGAAGATGGGATCTTGAAATAGTCAGGGCTCTATTATCAGTTTAACGATCAAAGGAATTTTTTGCCTACCCCTATATCACCATTGTCACTTCAGAGAATTTGATTGGATGAATGCACGTGTTCTGTAACAGTAGAGGAGAAAAAAGTGTACGCATATAATAACCTTATGGAAAGCTAGCATAGATCTCAACTTTTTAAGTATCCAAATGAAAAAGTAAAGACCGCATTAAGAAAAATACTTTTAGCTTTTTTCTTGATCGATCAATGTTAAAAATTACCGAAAACATGAAAGCGTTGTAAATAATTTTGTTCTACCAAGGTGCAATGATTTTTATTCTTCGATCCCATATGTCCGCTTGTAGTAAAACTACATCCAAGGATAATGAAATCCGAGACCGTCGTCCCTATTGGTATTAAGTAGTTTTACTACAGAAAGTGTAGTAAAACTACTTAATACCAATAGGAACGACTGTCTCGGATTTCATTAACCTTGGATGTCGTTTTACTACAGCAAGGGTAGTAAAACTACTCAATAGCAATAGGAACGACTGTCTCGGATTCCATTAACCTTGGATGTAGTTTTACTACAGCAAGGGTAGTAAAACTACTCAATACCAATAGGAACGACTGTCTCGGATTCCATTAACCTTGGATGTAGTTTTACTACAGCAAGTGTAGTAAAACTACTCAATACCAATAGGAACGACTGTCTCGGATTCCATTAACCTTGGATGTAGTTTTACTACAGCAAGTGTAGTAAAACTACTCAATACCAATAGGAACGACTGTCTCGGATTCCATTAACCTTGGATGTAGTTTTACTACAGCAAGTGTAGTAAAACTACTCAATACCAATAGGAACGACTGTCTCGGATTCTATTAACCTTGGATGTAGTTTTACTACAGCAAGTGTAGTAAAACTACTCAATACCAATAGGAACGACTGTCTCGGATTCCATTAACCTTGGATGTAGTTTTACTACAGCAAGTGTAGTAAAACTACTCAATACCAATAGGAACGACTGTCTCGGATTCCATTAACCTTGGATGTAGTTTTACTACAGCAAGGGTAGTAAAACTACTCAATACCAATAGGAACGACTGTCTCGGATTCCATTAACCTTGGATGTAGTTTTACTACAGCAAGTGTAGTAAAACTACTCAATACCAATAGGAACGACTGTCTCTGATTCCATTAACCATGGATGTAGTTTTACTACAGCAAGTGTAGTAAAACTACTCAATACCAATAGGAACGACTGTCTCGGATTTCATTAACCTTGGATGTAGTTTTACTACAGCAAGTGTAGTAAAACTACTCAATACCAATAGGAACGACTGTCTCGGATTTCATTAACCTTGGATGTAGTTTTACTACAGCAAGTGTAGTAAAACTACTCAATACCAATAGGAACGACTGTCTCGGATTTCATTAACCTTGGATGTAGTTTTACTACAGCAAGGGTAGTAAAACTACTCAATACCAATAGGAACGACTGTCTCGGATTCCATTAACCTTGGATGTAGTTTTACTACAGCAAGTGTAGTAAAACTACTCAATACCAATAGGAACGACTGTCTCTGATTCCATTAACCATGGATGTAGTTTTACTACAGCAAGTGTAGTAAAACTACTCAATACCAATAGGAACGACTGTCTCGGATTTCATTAACCTTGGATGTAGTTTTACTACAGCAAGTGTAGTAAAACTACTCAATACCAATAGGAACGACTGTCTCGGATTTCATTAACCTTGGATGTAGTTTTACTACAGCAAGTGTAGTAAAACTACTCAATACCAATAGGAACGACTGTCTCGGATTTCATTAACCTTGGATGTAGTTTTACTACAGCAAGGGTAGTAAAACTACTCAATACCAATAGGAACGACTGTCTCGGATTTCATTAACCTTGGATGTAGTTTTACTACAGCAAGTGTAGTAAAACTACTCAATACCAATAGGAACGACTGTCTCGGATTCCATTAACCTTGGATGTAGTTTTACTACAGCAAGTGTAGTAAAACTACTCAATACCAATAGGTACGACTGTCTAGGATTTCATTAACCTTGGATGTAGTTTTACTACAGCAAGTGTAGTAAAACTACTCAATACCAATAGGAACGACTGTCTCGGATTCCATTAACCTTGGATGTAGTTTTACTACAGCAAGTGTAGTAAAACTACTCAATACCAATAGGAACGACTGTCTCGGATTTCATTAACCTTGGATGTAGTTTTACTACAGCAAGTGTAGTAAAACTACTCAATACCAATAGGTACGACTGTCTAGGATTTCATTAACCTTGGATGTAGTTTTACTACAGCAAGTGTAGTAAAACTACTCAATACCAATAGGAACGACTGTCTCGGATTCCATTAACCTTGGATGTAGTTTTACTACAGCAAGTGTAGTAAAACTACTCAATACCAATAGGAACGACTGTCTCGGATTTCATTAACCTTGGATGTAGTTTTACTACAGCAAGTGTAGTAAAACTACTCAATACCAATAGGTACGACTGTCTAGGATTTCATTAACCTTGGATGTAGTTTTACTACAGCAAGTGTAGTAAATCGACTTAGACATTACTGGTACTTTGCGAAGTTTTAGGGGTTTTTGGGCTGGTGACCGAAACTTATAACCGCTCGTGTGCGACCTGTTCCATTGATGTATATATAATATTAAAAGCTTAAAGTTATGAGCGCGTCCATACTAATTAGCATACTGTCGAGGCTGTTTCATTTCATCCTTTATGTTTAGGAATATGTCGAGTATGATCAAAAATAATATACCGCCACGAAAGGTTGCCGTTAAAAATAAAACAGGCTCCAAGTGGTTAAAAAATAGGAAAAAAAGGAATAAAATAAAATAATAGGCCTAAATAATAAAAAAGTTTTTTTAAAAGACTTTATTTTTTATTCCCAGAAGAAAAAAAATATTTTTAATTAACTCATGTCGTAAATTTTTTAAGCATCTACACGAACTGAGCAAACGTATCATTGACCCGACAAAACTATATCATTTTTAAATATATGTCCTGGAACCTTCAGACTTATTGCAAGACAAAGATGCCAGTGCATGATACGTTTTCTCGTCAAGCACCCTTGCTAGAACTGCACCTGAAAAAAAAAAGGATAAAAATCACAAAGTAACATTCTTAGCAATTAAAATATTTAACATAACTTAAAAAGTAATACGTATCTGATTAATCCAAAACATTGGTCCAACTTAAGCATTTTAATTGCAGCTTCGGTGCAACTTCACTCTAGTCATCTATAATTAGCTACATAATTGTTGCTGCTGCTTTGAGTCAGAAGCTGAACCTGAACCTGAAACAAAGGATGAAAGAATTTAAAAAAAAACGAATACTAAATCACACTGGAATTGCATACTATAGTCAATCGTGAGCTATGTTGTAGCTTGTAAGTAGCTACAGAATGAAGCGCAAAATAATTTATTAGCTGCTTAAAAGCTACTCTGCAGCTATGTTACAGCTGCAATGTAGCTCTAAAGATCCACTCCTAACCTCTCATACGGCGAAATATTTGAATAAGAGCATAAGCAACACACAAAAAATTTTGAAACGTAAACAATAATTTTAAAAAGCAAATAGGCTATGTCGTGCTCCTTCCTCCGACTGGATAGGCCAAATTAATTCGGGGACAATCACCTATTCTTAGCTTATGCAGAAGCGAATTAAGGCGCAAGTTATGCAGATCCAATACGGGACTCGAATATATAAGCTAAATATAGGTTTTAGATTCGTGACGTCACGAGACACGTCACGAGACACGTCACGAGCACATTGCCTAAAGAAGCGATAGGAAATTATAAACCGCGAGAAGGCGTGAGTCATGCTCGATCGGGAAGGAGCAAAATCATCTACAGACAATTGAAATTCGTTGACGGGAAAATGTCTCATCTGTGCTCTCTGTGCGGATCCACTTTTGCAAAATCTTATAATTTAAAGCGACATTTACGTAATATTCACAAAAGTCAACCACCAGAGAGGCATTTAGAAAAGATTCACCGGTGTCTGTTTTGCACTTTGGCCTATACAACCAAAAAAAAACCGAGATCGGCATGCTAGGGTGGCACATCCTCAATTTTTAGATCATTACAGTCTAAAATATATCAAACCTGGTGCAACAGAGGACGTACAAGATCCTAAACATGTAATGCAAGTAAGTGTAAGGTTAGAATAAGTCTAGTTACGGAAGTTTTTTTTTTTTTTCAGTATAACCCATCATTTGTTCTCTTATAATTGTAGGAGCAGTTACCATCTCTGGATATTTTCCCATATGAAACTGAATACGTTTCAATGAAATATAGTAAAGGAAATGACGACGATTTTTGCTTTCAAGTGAGCTTTGAAATTAAAGAAAAAAATGATTCCCTTGTATGGTTTCATGAATTTAAAGTTTTAAATAAAGTGGAGTACCGATCAGATTGGACTAACACCTCTAGCCAGTCGTATATGGTATCTATTTCTTATCAATATCTATTTCTTTACCATTAAAGCAAAAAAAATTCTGAATTGCAGTCGGGTAGATTTTTCAACTGCTTTCAAGATCTGACAAATAAATTCTTTCTTTTAGCACAAATTTGTCTGCCATTTCAATGCTCAAAAAAAGTCTGAAAAGAACAAGAAAAATTTAGATTGTCCTGCGTCTTTATCTCTTACAATTAAAAATTCGGAACCGTAAGTCTTTTAAGTATAACTTGTAGAAATCAGTACTCAGATTGCCTGTTTAAAATTTTTATTTAAATTTATAACATATTTTACTTCCTTTATTTTCCAGATTATTTTGTCATGTAATGATTCAGCATACCCACAATCATAGAAACGATACAGCCTCGGCTCTTAAATTCCTTCATCCTTCTGACGACACCGTAAACAAATTCAAGTTAATGTTCCAAGCGGGGTATTCTCCGGGAAAAGCCATAAAACAGCATGAGGAGGATTTGCAGGAAGAATTCGGTGAGGACGTTTACGAAGCCCTGGCGGATAGAAGCCTTTGTCCTGATAACGCTTGGGTCTATAATTTTTATTATAGAACCTTTAAAATGACCTATGGGGAAGCTCAAGGACCTGAAATGCTTGACAGCTTAAGATCTGCTGTTGAAGACTTGAATAATAATTTAAATGGCCAGTTTGCTGCAATAAAATGCGAAGAAGATATGTCTTTTTGCATTGCCATGTCTTTACCAATCATGAAGAGGGCATTGAATACATCTCTGGCAGGAGACATTTGTTTTGTCGATTCTAGCGGAGGATTGGATCGTTTTGGATGTCGGGTTTTTTTAATAATGTGTACTAGTCCGGTGGGAGGGTTACCGTTAGGCGTGCTAATTACCACCAGTGAATCCGAGGCAGCCATTACATCTGGATTAGAACTTTTTTCTTCGTTGCTATCAGAAAGTTCATTTGGTGGAAGAGGTGCAGCAGGTCCTAGGCTCTTCATGACAGATTGTAGCGACGCAGAAAGGAACGCTTTAGGAAACATTTTTCCAGAGAGTATTGTTCTCCTTTGCATTTTTCATGTTCTCCAAGCAATTTGGAGATGGCTGATGAATGGTAGCAATCATATCAAACAGGAGCACCGCCCGGAACTATTTTCTTATGTAAAGCGCATAATGTACGCCAAAACCAAAGATGATGTTGAAAATAATTTTGCTCTGTTGTCAGACTGTAAATTTGCTGAACAGTATCCCAATTTTATGAAATATTTCGAAAATTGGTATGAAAAGCGTGAAGACTGGGTTCTGTGCCTGAGAACGGACGTCTATTTGCGAAATCAAAACACCAACAACATTGTAGAGGCTGCAATGCGAGTTTTAAAAGATAAAATTTTCGACAGGACAAGGGCATTTTCTCCAGTTCAGCTTTTCGATTTTTTGGTCAAAGATTTTGCAGCTTTCTATGAAAGAAAGCTGCTGAAAACCGCGTCTGGGCGTCCAGAAAATTATCTCAAGAAAAAATTCAAATATGAAATGAACGATTATGACATTCAAAAATTAAACGATAATATTTTTCAAGTTAAAAATCTGAAGAACAATAATTCATATACGATTAATGTCGACGTTAATGTTTGCTCTTGCCCGTCAGGAGAACTGGGAGGCATTTGCAAGCATTTCGACATGCTATATAAGAAGTATAACATTCGGCATCAATTAGCTTTGCCCACTACCAAAGAAGAAAAAGAATATCTTCATTTCATTGCTACAGGCAACAAAAATTTTAAACATCGCTTTTATGAACCATTATCTACTGTAGATAATATTTTTGCAGATAATCAAGTACTGGTAAAGGATAGTAAAGTAAATAACGATCATGAAGTAATAATCGATAATGAAATACCGGTAAACAATGATAAAGTAAATAACGATAATGAAGTAATAATCGATAATGAAATACCGGTAAACGATGATAAAGTTAACGATTATCGCGTGATGAAAACGACTAGCGATGAAGACAAAATGTTAAGCGATTTCAAGTCTACATTAGATGAAATGTATAAAAAAGTTCAGGAAAATAAAGATGTTTATCTGTCAGGAGTAGCATCGTTCAACAAACACTGGAAAAAGATCAATACTGAAGCTTCGCTAGTATCTGCTTTGCACTGGTTTGGAAAATTTACAGGCTATTCGGGAAGAAAACGAAACGCCGGCCAAAGTCGAATAGCCGTTCAGAGCACAGCTATTTCGCGCCGAAAAACGCCATTTGGAGGCCGAAAAGCTTTTTCCAGCGGCCGTCCTCCAAAAGCAAGCTTTACCAATGAACACGGATATGGAATTCAAAATAACAACTCCTCCCCATTCCCTAAAAGGAAAAGAACAAGGCCAGCACCACACGATTTGAGTCATTGTGTGGGAAACAATGTGGCTTTGGGAAAAAGTCATTAAATTGCTGCAATTCTCGTGATAGTAAGAAAGTCAATAAGTTAAAGTTACCTTTTACGCGGTTTCTATTAATTTTTAGTTAACATTTAAAAATATGTAAAATTGTTGTAAAATATGGCTGAGTTTTAGAAAGCCTGATTGTTAAAATTTTTTTTTAATTTTACAAATATGTTATTGAAATATTGGCTGCAATATATTCAATTGATTTCTCTTTAAGATTACTATAAATGTCAAAACCTAGTGGCAAAAACGTTTGTGACTTTAAAAATTAACAAGTTTATCAATGTTTTGTTCTTTTAAAGATTTTAAGCTTTAGAGTTAATAATTTGTTCTTAAAATTTAATATTAAGTAGTTTATTCTTTGGACTAATAACTACAGCTTTTTCTTTCAAGAAGGAAGATATTTGTGTGATTTTAAACCATTGTAGTGTAAACAATTTCAATAAAAGCGTTGTAATGGAAAAAAATTTTCAGCTTTTTTTGGACTCACAGTCTTGTTTTGTTTTTTGTATAAATAAATGGACTGCGCATTGGGCAGGACTTTTTTTCTTTCCTCTTGGCTGTTCTTCCACTTCATCATCGTTGTCTTCTTCTTCTTCTTCTTCTTCTTTCCTTGCATTCCGCGATTAAGATAAACGCGGAGAAAAATTCTCGCGGTTTTTTTTCCAGAGAGAAAAAAAAGACAGTTAAATTTTTATTATAAATCATTTATTTCAATCTATGATTGATTTATTAATTTAAATAATTTTTAAGCGATTCGTATTTGTAATACTTTTAAATAATATTAAGTTACTGTTTAAATTAAATAATAACAAAAATTTACCTCGCCAAATGAACGTGTGATAACATTTAGTCGACAGAATAAAATTTAAAATTAAGATATATTTGCATTCTTAGTCAAAATAAATATGAACATTTAAAAAAACGTTATGAGAATAATTTCCTTTTCCCCCGTCCTTTAAATTAAAGGAACTAGCGAAGGACATAAATTAACTAAAGCACAGCATACCTGGCATACTTGGTCTAGTAATGACTGTTTGCCATGTTTCACTGTTAAAAGTTTTATTGGGACTGGTCCTCGCAAAATATTAAATTTATTTCTAATATTTCCGATTACTCTCTCGACATGCGCCAAACGTGCAATGACATTGTAAAATATTGTTGCAATGGTTGTTCTTGAAACATCAAACCAATAACTTAAACCTATGAATGTGATATTGAGCCTTAACTTCATAAGAGTTAGTAACAATTGCTGGAACGGAGTAAGCCCTCCTCTGTCTTTGAGAAAAGGCATGATAATATTTAAAATAAAATAAAATAATTTTAAGCTTGGTAATCCTGTGTAATGCAACAGCATTTCTTCCCTCCCTTTGAATGCATTCTCTTTGGTAACAATCTGTCCACTTTTTCCCGTAAATCATATAAAGTTGCATTGTTAGCAACTAATTCCTGTTCCATTCTGTCAATAAAATCCATAGTTATATCTGTCTGTGTGGCCTTACAGTTTTCGTCCACATCAGCAACACAATCCTTAAAATCATGTACATAAGGATCACTGATCCCTGAATTTTCCCCAATTGAATCCATTCGTTAAGCCTTTTGGTGGCCCTTTGATGCCGGTTTACATCTTCCTCTTTTTTCTCCTGGACGATGATACATACCCCAAATTGACAGAAGGTGCCCAATCTCAATTGTTGACATCTGCTAATTCAGCAGGTTTCCCTAAAAATTAACAATTAGTTGTAATTTTAATGGCAATATTAAAACGCAATGTAATATTAAAACACAAACCATGCTTACATGGAATCAATCCTGTAAAAATTCATAATTTTTCAAGAAATTAGCATTTTTACCTTTCAAAAAATGTTGAGAACAAATTCTCAGAGAATCGTATTGGTCTTCCCGCAAATCTGATCAGTTTATTACAGATATCCATTTAGCTCTACGATTTCTTTGAAGATCTTGGAAATCGCGCCCAAGGGCGAGTATTTACTTTCGGAATACGGTAAAATGACAAATCCAAAGAACCCTTTTTCACTTTGTTTGCACAGCCAAACATAGCACAAAAATTCACCATGTTTTTTAAATTTTTTTTAATCGGTATATTTACAAAATAAAATACTTTATAGGCTTCGTACAAGTACAGACATCAGCGCCTCCCTATTTGCAAAAATTCCCATTTTTTGCCATGATTGATCGTAATAAGCTTAGTAAAAATAAATCGTTTGAAATTTTTCCCAATCGTAGCGATATTGTAGAAATAATTTACTTGCACGGCCCTATAGATTAGCCACAGCCTTCTTCAGTTATCACGCCTCGCCGACAAATATAGCGCTGTACAATTATTTTGTGACAGATATGGAGAAATTCGTGGAGAAATGGTCCAGGATTCTGGGTAATGACGAAGAACAAGCGAGGAATACTGGTAAGCAATAATTGCTTTTATTGTTTACATTATTTTTATCGGATGCCTTTCTCTCCCTTTACGGGGTTGCGTAGTGAATGTGTGGCCCTTGTTGGGGAACATTGATTCACCGACCGGTACAAAAAAGTTTGCTCTATATATGACTCGTGACTCGTCTGAACCTATAGTACACGGAAGTGTGCGCTTTTCTTTTGTGAGCCAATTTGGCCATGTGGAGATATGGGGAGAATAGTGCACCCATCATACCCCTACCTATAGGCCTGACCTTTGCACTAATCTTTGTTTATGATTGTACCAATTTAATAACGTTTCCGTTTCCCCCAGTTTCACAGTTAACTAAGTTGTTGTTGAATATGGAGGATGGCGATACAACTGACATAATCGCCCTTGCTTGCGGTCAGGAGTCGGCGGAGGAATTCGAAAAGGATTTCAATGCTTTGAAGGACCATGCTTTAGACGAAGTGGAACAGGGTAAAACAAAAGTTACCCTAGTAAACAAAGCCAGAGGGCTTTTGTTTGAAATGATTGACCTGGTGGAAGGCTGCAGTATAGAATCTTTAAACTTTTCCATTGACCAATTTGAGTCAATTAAAGAAAAGTTAAAGAAAAAAGAGCCACTTACTCCAAAGCGGAGACCGGTACGTATCCGTTATATCAAGATTTTCGTCCGTTAAAATCCTTACGGTAATTAATTTCTTTCAGGCCCCCGCATCAGAAAACCAGCAAGCCCCAAAAAAGAAACGGAGGACGGAAATCTGCATTGCAGATCTCAAAGGACAGAAGAATTTAAATTTACAGGGTATAAGAGGAAAAGTTGTACAAAAATTTCCGTTAACACCATATTCAGGCGGCCAGTATTTTTCGGCTATCTTGTCTGACGATTCCGGAATCGTAAGAGTTGTAGCATTTTCCCAAGACCTACCACCGGATACCTTTCAGAATTTTGAGAGAACGTTGCAGGTAATTGGTATCTTCATTTCTTTTCTTTTTCTTTGCGGTCTAATATCTACTTAAATATTTGTTATTGTGTTTTTTTTTTCAGGTCGGGGAAACTGTTACACTTCGAAAGTGTTTCTTCCGAAGGCCCAAATCCCGATGGATCTTTGAGCACCAAGAATGCGAATTTGAAATTCCACTTCGAAAATGGTCGGAGGTATGTCCAGAAGCTTGTCTCTTTTATTTTCTTTTCATTACATTTATGTTCTCTTTGTAGGTAATACAGACGGATGTTTGATCGGATGTTGGTGATTGATCCATTATAATATTTTCAGAATTACAAAGAAATTTATACTTTTTGCGAAAATAATTGGTTTCCCTTTGAAGGAATCAGAAAAATTAGCGTTTGGTTGGATTTGTGGAAAACATGCTGTACAGATTTCATCAATTTCGGAAGTCGGTAATTTTTCCTCCGCTATTTGAAGCTTTAACTTATAAGCCTTTTATATCGGTCGCACGAAAGCGATATTCCACTGTTTAATATAAAACATTTCATATTCAACTCTTCATTTAAATATTTTGAGGCAATATTATCTGAAATGCCTTTCTTTTCCAACCTGTCCAGTGAAAATGACTTCGTTTTCCATTCAGGATAATTCGATCAAACCATAAGGACAATTTGTTTTTCCCTTTATAAACGTCATAAAAGTTTATTCTGGCCAGACAGACCTAAAAGCAATTTGTTCTTGACTGTAATCCTGTGGGAACAAGTTGTTCTTGGCTGTAATCCTTTGACTCAGATCAAATCCCCCCTCCAAAGAAAGATGTAGTTATAAATTTGGGGTTTCCAATAATTTATTAATTTTCATTTAATATTATTTGAATATACAATCAGCGCTTTAAATTATACATTTTATTATTCTAAGTTATTATTCTTGTTGATATTGGCTACGATGGAAATAACGAAATATGGTCTAGCTCTAAATCCCCAAGTTATAAATTTTTTTATACCCTTAGTTCTAATTTCCTACCTTTAAAAAAATCATAATTCAAGAGAAAGAAATAAGTATTAAAAACTCCCACTAATCAAAGGATTTCATTCAATAAAAACCGTTTGGATCCGTTTAAAATATGATCCTCTTTTTTTAAAAATTGAGGAAAAATCTTCTATTACAAATAATGCCACTTTATCCTCGTCTCAGTCATGGAAAAAAAAAATTTCAATAGAAAATCGAGGACAAAGGTATGAGGAAAAAATTATAAAAACTTGTAAATCTGACTTTCATTTACAGTTCTTGAGCCTTGCCCATTTTAAGATCTTATGTTGAAATAAAAAACAAATGCACCAATATTTCAACTCTGTTATACGATCATTCCTCTGGGCATTGGCTGCTGCCAAGTTGAGATTCTTATCTGAAAAATAATTTCCACAAAGAGTCAATCCTAAGAAATAAAAGCTTAAGAGCGAAAAGCTTGGAAACAAAAAAAAAAAAAATACTCATCTAATTTGCAAACCATTAGTCCGTTATCCTTGATAATGAATCCCGTAAATATTTTCTGTTTTGCACATTCAAAACTAACTGCACTAGTAGTAAAATGAACTTCGTAAATCACCGTTAAATTTAATTTCTATTCATCAATTTCATATTTTAAATGAAATCACAACACAGCTTAATTTTTTTACCTGTAAACATAACAGTACATTACGGCAAGTAAACATTACACTATTTTACGTTTCCCCAGCGCCTGGATTTTTTTATTTGGATGTATACAAATTTATTTGGGCTTCTCCAGGAATTCTAAGAAGACCTGTTGCGCCTATGTTTAACTTATGAAACGCTGAACAAAGTATATATCATATTTATATGAAATACACGATTATTATCTTATATTCCATATAAATATGATATATACTTTGTTCAGCGTTTCATAAGTTAAACATAGGCGCAACAGGTCTTCTTAGAATTCCTGGAGAAGCCCAAATAAATTTGTATACATCCAAATAAAAAAATCCAGGCGCTGGGTTCTCGACTACAAAAATACCCCGGATGGTATTTTTCACATTCAATCGCGGCACAGACACATGATATAAGAATCGTTTTGATATAGACGCGAGCGATAGCTAACAAAAAATGAAGGAAAAGGCGGTCGATTAAATTTGTGCGACAAAAGAATGCACCGCGAGGGCA
>JAJEOV010000104.1:0-32636 GCA_023512825.1 Liposcelis brunnea
GATTTTTTTTGTAACAACAAAAAATCTTGAAAGGTTTCTTTAGCACAAGAAAATCCCAAAATGTTCTTGGCTAGGAAAATATTTTTAAGGTTTTAATTGTCCAAGAAATATTTTCAAGACAAAATTTTACAAATTTTTCTAATCAAAAGAAAATCTTAAGTAAAAATTTTTATTTCAATCTTTTTTTTTTGACGAAATTTTTTCAAAATTTACAGAATCTTTCATAAAATTCTTTTCTTAAAAAAAAAAATTATAAACTGTAGGGGCTATTGTCCCTTTCCATAAAACTTTAAAGAACATTTTCCTTTCCTCCTTTCTCTTAAATATTTAATCAAAGGATATTGTTGCGAATTTTCAATTTTTTTTTACAGAATAGTGAGGGGGTTCAGATAATATCAAAGAAATACCCTTCTTGATTTCTCTCAACAATTCAAAGCTGCTAAAGCTTTACTTCAAAAGCTGTAAGATTCCCTTCTAATGCATCGGCTAGCACTTATCCTTCGTATTAATAAAAAGAAACGGTGAGCACGTAATACATCACAATATGTGAATCTCTACTTGAGACAACAATCACGACTGCATAGTATGTCTCTCATTTTGATGAAGACTTCCTGGATGCAGGCTGACTTATCATTAAAAACAATATTAAAACAAATCCTGGAAATTCAAAATTTTGGATTCTTCAAATATTTAAACGAGAGCCGCATATATTTCTTGTTGGTTTTGCACTCTTAATAGCGTGAAGGTTAATGTCATTTTACCGAGAAGAGACTGAATTCGAATTAACCGCTATGACAATCTAAAGGCCACTTTCCCAACATGATTTAGGTGAAAAACTAAATAACCAAGAAAAATTAATTAGGAATATTTTCATGTCGTTAATTTTGATCTGCAACGCCAGAAGCTCAGCTGGGTCACAAGAGCCAGATTAGATGGGGAAAAGTCTACTTATACAGAGCACCTTAGCCATAAGGGGCCAATGCCTTTTATGAGAAAGAGCACCTCGTCAAAACCAAAAAAAGTGCTGCTTTTTCAAAAAAGAAATTCTCTTCTTTCATATATTTTTCCTAATTTTTCAAATTTGGGCTATGTGTATTTTCTTACCCTGAATTATACCATGACTTTTCCCTGTCCTAATTCCCCCCCCCCCCAAAAAAAAAATACAAAAAATGAGTTTGAAAAATTTTCCTAATATCTCCCTCACTTTAATTTTTCTTTTCAAAAAGTTCGATCTACTTAAACTTCTCATCGTCATTCAATTTTTATAGCTTATTCATTTTTCTTGTACCCTTTGAAATTTCCATCAACGCTCGCTCTATTCACCTATATTAGAGCTTGTTATTCCCTTATCGATAGCTATTTTATACAAAAGCAATCCATTCGAAAGTTCGTTTCCTTTACGAAAAAAGGCTTTAAAGACTCCTTTCACGCGAAAGACGCTTTCGTTAATACCACTTGACACGTGAAATTGTAATTCGTTCCCGTCAATGGCATGAAAGCAAACGGTTCGGGTTTTTTTTGTTTATTTACACCTGTATTAATACACCTAGAAACAACATTAGCATTTAACGCGTCATTTCCTCTTTCCCAAAGATTTTAACGCTCATTCATCTTCATTTCTTTTTAAACAAGAAAATCAAAGTCAAAAGTGAAATCAAAACATCTCTAGAAAGATTTTCTTTTTTTAAAAAAAAAATAAAGCAACCCTTGAAAAAAAATCTCGGGTTTTCTCCCAAGATGTTTTACACCGGAATGTGTATTTTGTGTATGTGGAAAAGCATACAGCGAATACCTAACATCCCTGAAAGCTCTCTATTGAAAGCAAATTAAAAAAGTTTCCTTTTCCCGAATTCAAAGTTTTCATCCCGCTTGGGCTACATGCTTGATTACTTTCACATGTTGGGTCTCGAGTTTTTTTTACTTTTTATCGAAATGGCAAAGGTTTTTTTCCCCTTGAGAACGATTTTTACGTGTATCAGCGATATTTAATGTATAAAGAAAATGTAATTCCTAAAAAGGAAGTCAATTATGGTTATGTACGAATTTGGTCTTATTACAATTAGCAAAGCATGAAGGAGTAATCATAATATTTACGATAATTATGCCTTTGGATGTTTTTATTCATACGTTATGGTAAATATTACGTTATTGTTTTAAAAGACTGCGCATCGTATTCACTTGCTAGAAGGTTAGTGATCTTTAGGCGTTCGGTTTTTTAAAAATGAAATATTATAAATCCTGTTAGTTTTTTTTCAAGACAGGATTACAGAGCCAAAGATTTCTTTAGAGTGTTCTAGAGACCCTAAATTAAAAGAGACTGGCAAACTGTCAGCTATTACAAAGATTGGGCGTCGTATAAAGGATCATGGCGACTGCCACAAGAAGATTATTCGGCAGGCATAATGGGGAACTTGCCCATCTAGATTCATGAAAAAGGAACTTTCACAGCGATCACGGAGGCTTTGTTCAAGAATTGTTTTTAACAGAAAGTGGCTGCCGCAAATTCTTCTTGTGGAAGTCACTATGATGCGGTTTATGATATGATATGGCTTCGATGATAGAGTCCGCCATGATATGGTCTTCAATTTTTGTAATAGCTGACAGTTTGTTAGCCTCTTTTAATTTTGCGTTTCTAGAATGATCCTGAGCCAGCCTCGTGGCTCAGTGGATAACTCACACTCGGGAGTTTATGGGTTCGATTCCACTCTAAGGTTCGGATTTTTTCCGACCGTATTTCACCTCTGACCCCTGTCATGTGAACTTAATTCGAGGATTTAGGGATTCCGAAGAAGCGATTAATATGTGTTGTCGTTTGATCTCAACCTCCCTGCAAGGCAATGGCAAACCAGCAGGTGGTAACTTGCTTAGAACAGCCTCTCTACTTAGCCGTTCGGAACCGGCATAAAAGTGTAGGTCCCATATACCTGTGTCAACTCGAAACACACGATCCAGCTATATGCAGAGAGGTCGCCTGCCCTCGAAAACGAGTATGGCACCCAAAAAAGAAGAATGCTCCTAAAATTTCTTGTCTTTACAGTTCTCAAAATGTAAAATTTTTTCTGGTTAGAAAAAACAGGGTGAAGTTTTGAATTTGAGCTGGCTTTACATCAATTTAAGCGATCAGTCAAAGGCTTTACAAGACACAGGGCCAGCGACAAGGGGTACCCCAGCTGGAAAAAATTTGGTTCCACCAATTTGGGAAGAACAGTAATATTGCTGTAATGTAACATTGTTCGACTTTGGCCCCATAAGAAAATTTGTGGCCCACCCTTGGCCCCATTCAAAATCTTTTTTTTGGTGCCGTCACTGACAGAACATAAAAACCCACAGGTTGTGGCTATTGCCACAATCTAATGAATGAGACTTTCCTTCAGACGTCTCTACCGAACAAAATAAAATTTTGTCCAAGTTTATTTCCGTCGACTTCAAAATGGTTTTAAAAATTTCAAAAATTCGCGTAAAATCAATTTTTTTCGGTGTATTCGAAAGTTTTTTGAATGAGGTTAATATTCAAAAATATTTCATAAGAAAAGCTGAAAAAGCCGTAGGGTGGGGTGGGGTAAAAATGAGACGGGGGGTAAAAATGAGACACCCTTTTTTGGAGTTTCTAGACTGAGGTCTCTTCAAAAATGCCGTTGTCTCATTTTTACCCATGTCTCATTTTTACCCCACCCTACCCTAATTTAGCTTAATGTAAACGCTCTTACGGAAGAAACCTTAAGTTTGTTTAAAAAAAACGCGCAACCGTAACCACGAATCTAAGATTGAACAGTTTGTTTTCTAGCGACAAATTGTTATTTCTCGACATTGCTAGCTATACACCTTTCCGACAAAGCCTACCACTGATTCCATGATTTACTGGCAATAGAACTAGGCATTTGGCAAACTAAAAGAACTCCCTTTTCTTTTTATTCATTTTTTCTTCTTTCCCTCCTTTCTTGTTTTCCTTACAGTCTCTAAATCAAAAAATTCAAATTGGCATCATCCCAGCGAATTTGTTTCTCCAAAACGTAATCCCAGTCTTACTACTTCGAAAAAAATAATAAAATTTCAATCTTACTTTTCCCTCTGTATCATTAAAAACAAACCTCTCCACCGAAATCGCCTAATGAATCGGAAAGTGCAGATTTCTTCCACAAACTTATAAAAGATAAAAACAAGCGACTTTTCTTCAATCCTTTCCCCAACTTCTACATTAATTTGATTAAAAAAAAAAGTACCCGGCGTAATTATCTTCAGTCATTTCTTATTCCAAAATCCTTTTTCTCCCCTGAAAACCCCGCCCTAATTAATTGGGAACCTCTTACCATAGGATTTTATTGAAACCCTTCGACGATGGGGGAAAAGATCGGAAAGGGGTTGAAACACATTCATGAAAGGGTTACGACGACGAGCCTTCTATCTTCAAGGCTTATGTGATAATTGGTCGGATTTATGGACCAAAAACATGAAACTTACAACCGGAATAAAACGCACTTGATTAATGAGGTAATATTGTCCTTTTTTTTTTCTCGGGATCGTTGGGTCATTTTATGCCAAACAAAAACTCATCGCATCCCGAATTTCAATTAATTAGCCACGTCGTTTTTCCTTCAAGGTATAAAAAGCGTGTACGGGATAGATGCGTCGGGGCGGGGGCAGGTCGGAAAAACAATCATTCAATATCAATTTAGAAATGGCATCATCCCCTTGCGATCATTCCATTACAAAACGTCAAACAATGACTAAACAAATTACCTACCTTAAGAAGGAAGGGGGAAAAAAAATAAAGAAAGAAAAATTTTACTGGAAACCTTCACTCTCCCCGACTTTTCCGGGAAAGGGAAACTGTCAATACCTGAAAAACTTTATCTGGAATGTAATAATGACGGGAAGGGGTTGATGATAAACACCTGAATTAAGGGATTGGATCGTGGCATAAATCAAATTAAGTCTGGGTAGAGCTCGTATTATATTTATCCTCGCCTTGTAATTATAAATCATATTTTAATCATCATTCGGGTGCGTGTGTGTGTGTGTAGGCACTTGCCGTCTTTCAGTGAGTCGTTTAGAGCTTTGCTGCGGCGGCCTCCAGTATTGCCGCAAAGATATCTTTAGGTGTAGCCCTTTAAGTCGCTGGAAAAATCTCTGCTTTAACGCTTCAATGGCTTGGCTTAATAATTTATCTATCCATTAAAATGATTCTGACGAGCTGGTTTATAGTTGGGGGCACTGAAGACAATATTGGTCAGGCGAGAGGGAGAATGAAGCAACAAAATGGCTCCTGTACTGCAGCAGTAGCAGTCGCATTAGGTCTTTGTTGAATGAACGCAGAGGTTTGTTGTGCAAAATCCATATATAGCACGAAAGCTTCTAGGATTGCAAATGGTGATCCTGTATGCAGCAGACGACTCATTAAAATGTCTAGGCAGGAAAATTTACTTTCCGTGCATGAGTTATGTAAAAAATTTTAAGTTTTTCATTTAAAAAAATTTTAGTCTCATTCTAAGAAGACAGGGCACTTATGAACTAGTCAATAGTTTACCCCCGTCTTCTTAGAGTGTAGGCCAATTTTTTTTTTACATAAATAAAAACAGCTTTACTGAAATTCTGCAGTCACCTTAAAGTGCCGCTTTGGTATTTTGGCCAGCGCCCCCCCTGGAAGAGCCAGTCGGTGCCTGTCGATTACTATATTTAAGTAAAACCATACTATTTTTCATCTAATTCAAACTTCACGCAGGATCCACATATCAAGGCGGTAGATCTCTTTTAAAAAGCCAAATTAACTTAGCCGCGTCGAATAATTTTCCTTTTAAAATATTTTAAGAAAACCCCCCAATGAGATTTCACACTCGATATCTAATTGCCTGTTCCATTTCCCTTTTTTAAAATTCAACATTTCAACTGTACAAAAATGAGTGACAGTGAAGAATACGAGACAAAAAAAAAAGTTCTAAACCGACCCGGGGTTGAACCCAGATGCCCCACAGAGAAACCATAAACATAACCAGGGACCCACATTTAATGTCTTTTTTTTTCCAAATCTTTCTCATGCTGAATTATAAATATTTTATGCATGAATAAATTTAAATTTAATCGGTTCAAATGTTTTACAAGATCACAATTTTGTTTCCTGACCTTGAGGCAATAGCTACCCGACTCTTTGATTCGCGACCCTTTCGGCTAAGTTGAATCGGGCCCTCAGGGACCCGTCTCGAGCGCGTAAAATGACCTTTGAATCCTTATATTCATTCGTTTATAAAAGTCAACACATCTTTTAATGTTTTTTTATTTACCTTTTTAACGGAGGGAAAGAAAGACAAAAAATAAATAAAAAAAACCCTTGGGGGCCGGTAAATTGAAAGAAAGGTTCTGTCCATGATTTTTTTTTTTTTTTAAAGTAATTTAAGGTTAATTAAATATAAAAACCCATGTCACTGGTTTTTTCCCCGGCTCTTTGAGATTCCTCCGGCTTTCTTTTAATTGAAAGGCGGTTTCCCCACTATTGAGCTAAAATCTTTAATCATTCCGCAATATAAAGTCACCCTACTTTTTTAAATGAAACTTTTTATCAGATTAAACCTTCCATTTTTTTTTTTTTTTAAAGGAGGAAAAATCCCGTGCTTTTCCATTTCCCTAGGAACCTGTCAAAAAGGATTTCGATGGCGATGTAAAAATGATTTTAATCATTTAATAAAATAATATAAAAAAAAAGAGAAAGAATTAATAGGGAAGAGAATAAAATGATTTTGATATTTTGACGGTTCGTTGAGAGGAGAGGAAAAAAAAGAAGAAAAACGGAGGCTTGGTTTCCATAGTCAAATATCGAGGGTTGTTTGATTATTATTTACAACAAATTTATAGCATACGGTTCCTTTTTTTTTTTTTTTATTTGTTTATTGATATTAATTTTGGGTAAAAGGGACAGCCCTGTTTTCGAAAAAAGGGTGGAACCACCATCGACCCGCGAGGTTTTTAAGTTCACACTGCTGCGTTTATTATTCATGGTGGTGTAATCAAAAAAAATTTTAATTAAATGTAACACAGATTAAAATTTAATCTCGATTAGTCAAGGTATCTATGGAAACTAATTAAGTTGATTAATAAAATAACTGTTATTTGTTGGAATTTAATTGTGATACTCGTGCCATAGTTCACAATGAAATAGTATTTTGAAAATAAAAGGGAAATGATTGGATGGAAATCGTGTGATATTTGAGTTGAATTATCAATGGAAGAGTCGTAGTCACTGGCCCAATCTGAGCTTAAGCCACTGAAGGAAGAAGATGCTAACATAAGTCATCCAGCTGATTTTTGATTGGCTGTGACCGAATTCTTCTTCAATTCTATACCTCAGAGGTAAACTGCTACTATGACGTCAGAGCTGAACTTTAAGAAGGTGGTTCAGTGTTGGTTTGCATTTAAAGTCAACCGTCTCTTTAACTGAGGGCTGTGACGTCACAGTGGCAGTTTACCTCTGTGGTACCGAATTAATGGGCAAGTGCATCTGGTGCTGCCATCGTAACTAACTTACGTTTGGCCATTAATTCATTAATTGACCAATCAATGGCTTCACAGGACTTGGACCTGAAGCTCTATTGCAGCATCACATACTCGCTTCCAGATAGCTTTTTCATGCGAGGTGGCCTACGAGCCACTAGCAAAGCATTTCTCCCCAACAAAGCTGCGATCTTCTTAGAGATCTTAAACTCGTTGGGTGTTCATCCAGAATCTACGTATAGCCCTCGATGCAACTTAAGTGCTGATAATCAAAAACTGCCCAGTAAGTTTTCGGACCTCCTCATTGATTAAACGCCCAGTCACCGGATCTCTCATTATTCGCAAAATCCGACGCAATTCTTTTTTTTAAAGGACCGACGGTCTCTTTTGCTCAAGGAGGGTCAAATTCAAAGTTCGCATCTTTAACGGTTGCCCATAACCAATCAAAAAGCAGCAATTTAGTTGGCGACTCTCCTTTCAGTCTCTAGTTTGCTCCTGCAATAAGTTCAACCAATTTAATTTTTTTTTCAATCTTCCATTCACTATTTTTTTCTAAATCCGCCATCTTTAAAAGATATAAATCATTGTTGTATTTGTCGCTGTAACTACCCTCTGGATATTATAATATCGGATGCACTTGGATCATTTTAGACAAATACAGGGGACGGAAATCTAAAACCAACATTAAAAAATTTCCACAAGCTCAACAAAGAAATAACCCAACTGCAACCACCCTTTTCATAAAGAAAAAGAAACTTTGCTCTTACCAAAGGTAACAGTTGTTATGCATATATGAGGAATCGAAAAAGATTTACTACCCTTAGGGAAACAAAATCAATTATTACGTGTTTTCTTGGATCAGAGGGTTAAGTTCCGTAACTTCTTTTAAAAAAGTTTTCTATGGTCAAAGAAGACTTGGATTCCCTTTAACGCATTCACGCTACTTCCTCTTTTCATTTCCTTTTCTATTGTAATAAAATATATCACATTGGATGCCAACATCAAACATGTCTTGCCCAATAAGCAAGGAGCACTTACTTCCCAATTTGCGTTCATCCCTTCAAACATAAATCCAATCCTACCACCTGGGGCATTTCGCGTTGGGGGGCGTTTCTGTCTCAATGACACCAGATTACTTGATCCCCCCTTATATAATAATAAAAAAAAACGCATTTCCCAAATCCATTTTATCGCATCGGAGACAAACGGAGTGTTTTATTTTTATAAAGGCCTTCTGATGCGCTTCACAACCCCTATGTGATAAATAATATTCATGACGGGCTTTTGACGAGTTCGAAAATGCGGACATATACGCCCTGATCCTAAGTAGCATGTATTTGTTTTTTTTTATCCCCTCTCTATTGCCTTTGCTTTGCTGGGCAGCCGATAGTTGTTTTATCCGATAAGGAATTTAATGCGGTCGAGTTTGAACTTGTTAGGAATCAAGGGATCTAGAAAGTCATTTCCATCTTAAATCTCGAATGAAACTCAGTTGATGGACTTAAAGGATGTAATTTTAACCCGAGATTTATCAAGGAAACTTGTTGGGTTCGTGAATGAAGGTTTTAACATGCGGATTATCTTAACATCTCGAATATTCTAGTGTGTGCTCTTAAGACTTTCTACTTCCTGTCCTCTTGAAACCGCCGTTAAGGAAAATCCTTCTAATGTTGACTTTTGTTTTCTTTGCTTTTGATGTTTAGGTTGTTTTGCAAAATCCTTGGAATATCCGTTAGTGACTTTCGTAAAGAAACATAAGGTCGGATGAAAAATGAGATAGTCGATTTTTCTAGTGTTAATCTTGTTTTTTTTCCCTTTACGTTACCTTTTCTTGATTCTTTTATGAACTAATAGACATTGCCAAAAAGTCTGATCGAAGCTATTTGAAGCAAGACTTCACATAAAAGAATTTATTAGCAACCTAACCTAACCTTGTTATTTTTTCCAAAGTTACCCGTTAAAAAAATATTTTTTTGTGGCAAGTTACAAATGGAAATAAGTGATGCTTTAAACTCATTTTTAAGAAACTCTGTGAAATAATTTTGAAACAGGTTGGAAAAAGCACAGAACAAAAAAAAAAGATTCCAGCGCCAAAGGTATTCCACCGCCACCGCCACAGCCTCAGATGCCACAGCCACGTCATTAAATAAATCCAGACGGCAGTGCAAAGATTAATGGCTGCCAGTTTGCAAGACGACGTGTTCTTAATTTTATTTTAATTTTTACATCAATTTATATTATTTTTAAAGTGATAAAACGTTTTATTTATTAAAATATAACTGATAATATATCCTGCGAAATAATGGCAGCGTATTCAGATTTGAATCTTAAATTTTAATCTGAAAAAAATTAATGATGTGATTGCTTTGCATTTTCGGCAGGGAGAAAAAAAATGTTTAGTGCACCATTTCCAGCAATGGATTATTTATGCGGTGTAAATAAAGCAAGTATTTAAATATTTTGAAAGCATTTTACCCGTTTACATTTATTGATAATTGCATCTGGTTTTTGTGTGACTACGTTGAGGTCTCTTTCCATTACTGTCCGACTTGACTCAACTGAAAAATGAGGTGTGATCCTCATTGAGGTGTGTATTGTTGATTCAAACTCTTGCAGTCCATTTTTACTCGATAAAAGTCTGTGTTAATGATCTTACAGTAGTTGAGAGAGGTTATTTGACCAGTGTAACAGAAGTGCAGTTCTTTATTATTAAAATTACAGTGCTGAGAATTTATTCTGTAAATAGGAATTCACACATTCTCAAATAGGTAAAAAAATACCTCATGCATTTTGAATTTTAGCTACAGAGAAAAATCTACCCTACATGATATAAATGAGATGGTCGTTAAGGTTTATGTATGAGAGAAATGAGCAAGATAATGGAAAGGAATCAAAATAAAAAGACTCGAAATAAAAACCAGCTTGATTCCTGTCCCTTTCCCATGCTTTCGGGGCGTTTTTTTTCTGACTCCCCATCAATGTGTTTGAAAGTGTAGGGGGATTATGTGGATTATAGGTCATTATTTTGATTCTTTTGTAACTTGACCACACTTTTCTTTTTGATGATATTCGTATGCAATTCAACATAATGCTTCATTTGATTTTTTCACTCAACAAAAATTCATGGTTGCATGTTTTGTCACATCGAGTGTTTTAAACAAAAAGAAGGAATCCTTTCAAGTATTCTCTAAGGAATCCCAAAGTCAAGGCTGGATATGAGCTCTGGTTTCCTGATTAAGAGAATTTTTTTTAACGTATTTCATTTGTGAATAAGTTTTTTGAAGATTTAAGTCTGCAGACAAATATCAGATATCCCATTATTCGAATGTTGTTACTTATGCATTTTTTTTCTTTTTTTACAGAATACTTACACGAACGCCGAGAAGCTTTTAACTGCCGCTGAAGAATTAGCTCAAACAGGAGAGTGTAACGCCGAGGAAATTTATTCGGTTGCTCATGAATTGGAAAGTCATGTAACTAGTTTTGCGGATAGAGTAGAACAGAGGAGACGTAGATTAGAATACGCTGTAAGATTTTATAGCCACGACAAAGAGGTAAGGATTCCTCGTAATAAATTTAGTTTTTTTTTTTATTCATTTTGGTCGGTCATCGCGGATAATTATTACCGTATGACACAAGATTTAAACGTAACAATGGAATCGATTAGGATAACTTAATTTTGATGAGTTTCGTGTGGCCGTTATGAAAAATAACGGTCGTGATTATGATAAGTATGGTTGATGGATTTTTAAGATATGGCAGATGGTATTGGAACAATGGGATTAATATTGAGTGTTCCTCGTATTATTTTTTTAATGCAGTTAAAAGTATGCAATTTAGTCATTGTGGAGGATTTTTTTATAAGGAAAAAGCGAATTGGGTTAGCAAAAAATTTCATGTCGCCGAGAAAAGCAAAAAAACTAAAATGTAGCCAAGATTTGAGCTAAAATACGATACAGGAATATAAGAAAGAGCTGAGAGGAAAAAATGATGTTAACATTTCCCAATAAAAAGAAATGAAAAGTGAGAGGAACAAAAAAAATAGCTTTTTTTCCCTTTTATTTCGAATACACCAAATTTTCTTTCTGTCTCGTAAATCGAGGCCGCTATCTCAAGTTACAATAGTCGCTTAAAATTTTATGGAGCGCATAGTCTTTTTCTTTTTATACAGCATGAAAGACAATCCCTATTGTCTTATTTTCTTTTTCATTTAATATATTTACAATGTCAATAATTGTTGCTAACAACGCCCTTGTAATGTGAAATAAGTAGTTCGTGAATATCGATCAAAATTTTTCAATTTTAATCATCGTTATCGTAGATCTCGCTGTTTAACCTTAAAGACATGAAGCGCTGCGCAGTCACACCTTCATGAACAGGAAAATGCGAGTTTGATTAAAATTTAAATGAGCAATTTCAGTTAAAAGTCGATTGTTTATTTTTTTGTTCTTCATTACTTTATGGATACTTGACCTTTATTACTGAAGCAGATCCTGATTAGCAAGTGTTTTTTTTTTAAAGAAGATAAAAGTGGCTAGTGGCGTAGGAAAGAAGGGAGGAGAAGGGGGAGATCAATTTTTTAGCTTTGGGCTCAGGAGAAAAAAATTATGGGAGGGGGCTGAGTTCTTAGAAATCAAATAAAGTTGGTGCACGGTAGCCAGGGGGTGAGTATTGGAGATGTCCGCACCATCGTCAGAATTTTCGGGCTCCATGCAACCCTCGTTGTGGGCTTATCTTTATCAAAATTAGCCATTTTTTCCCTGGGGGTTTTAATTTTTTTAAAGCAAAATTTAGATATTGAATTTATCTTTATGACCGCTAGATAACGGATTGAAGTTCGAAGCTATACGCCCTCAGACAGAAGAAAAAATTTTGAACTTCAAGCTTCTGGTTCAGTTACACTATCTTAATTTTTCATTTTCATTTTTCAGTTGAGTAGCTGGGTCGACGAACTGCGACAGGAAATTCAAAATGTAGAAGCGCCGGAAAGTCTAGAAACAGCAGAGCAATTACTGGAGCAGTGCTCGCAGCAACGAGAGTCATCACTCGACGCTTGTAATAGGACCATAGCCGAGGGTCAGACTTTACTTCAAGAGTTGAGGTGAGTATCGTTTCGGGTAAAGCACACACGTGGACGACCCGTTTTTTCCTTTTTTGGATCTTTTTTTTTTTCGGAGGGGAAAAATCAAACAAAAATAGCTTTTGGGCAAAATTATTTACCCTCATGGTGGTTAACTGTTATTTCGTGAATCGCAGTCGTGACTTAAGGTCAAGGACGCTCATCCTACAAACGGTATATCTTAATAAGATTATTACAGTGTTTTACTTCTATATTAATTGAGTATAACCAGTAGCCGGACCCTTTTACTTGAGCAATTAACTATTTGAATGTGACTTAAAATTTTTGAACTTGTTTTTTCATTTATTTCGTTTGTCGTTTTTTTTTTTTAAAAAATCCTTTTTAGAGGGAAAAAATTCTAGTTGAAATAACGTGTTTTAATTGCTGACTGTTATCGCGTTTTTTTTTCCTTTCTCTCTCTTTCCCTTGCCGCTGTGGAAGAATGTCGTATTTAGATTAACTTGCGGATAATTAACGGTTTAAGGGTGTAAAAAGCAGGAGTAAATCTCCTTCCATTCTTTAAGCAGGTTTTTACATTCAGGGTTTTGTGTTTTTCAAATTGGGAGATGAAAATATTTTTCATTGTTTTGATGTAATTTTTCATTCGTGTTTCCCTCTCAGTTTGTTGGTTTTTGTCTTTATTTATTTTTTTGGAGATCTGGTTGGTGAAGTTTTTGAATCTATTAATTTGTAAAGTTTCTCTGTTTTTAACTCGCTGGGAATTTTTTTAATTTTAGCTTAATCAGGCTTTGATCCAAAGTTGATAAGTTTTGAATTGATTGATCGTTTCCTAAGATCAATGAGAAAAAAAACGTTCATGAAAGTTTTCTTGCTCAGGTTGATTAGGAAATATACATGGAGATGTGAGGAAATTATTTAATGACATTTTGAGAAGAAATTCGAGCTTTTTTTGTTTAAATTTTGGAAAATAGGCTCATGGGTCCATGTAATCGTTTTCTTGGGTGTCTTCTCGGCTTAAGAGCAAAAATAAAATCTCGTTAACATCTGAGGTTAGCAGTTTAGTGCAGTTCTTTCCATATTAAAGAAATTATCAAGTTTGAAGTAGGCGGCTTTTAGAACATCAAATCCTTATGATTTTTAATTTTCATTTGGTAAGATCAGGCTCGGACTTGCTCTTATAAAGGGCGCAAGCAAAAAAATTTGAAGAGGCGTCATAAAACTTCTCTTATGGTTTATATTTTCATTCTTTAAAAAAATCTCTAAGAAGATGGTGTAAACTACTAATTATTCCATAAGCGCCCCGTCAACTTATTATGCTAATTATTTTTTTATTTTCGAAAAACTACAATTTTAACTGAAAGTCACATTAATTTTGCTTTAAATTCCGCACGTCGTGAACAAAAAAAAAAAAGACGCTACCTCCTTTTACAGGTTTTATTTTCTCTGAATAAAAAATTCACTCACATTCTAAAAAGACTTAGCGAAGCACTGATTAGTCCATAAGCGCTCCGTCTTTTTAAAATAAAAATGAATTTTTTTTATGATTGAAAAATTTGAAAACGCAGATGGGCGCATTAGTTTGAAAGGCGAATAGCCCATTGGGCCTATCCGGGTCTGGGTAATATTGAAGCGAAAGTTCATGTATTGCCCATTGCCTAACCTAAATTTTGGAAGAAGCTTTAAAGTCGCAAGCTATCAGATTTTTATTTCATTCCCTCTGTTAATAGGATTAGAAGCTTTGCTGCTATTCGAGCAGTCGATATATCGTCTTGGCAGATCTTAAATACCCCTTTTCTTCTAAAGACAGAAAAAAAATCGCCTATAGGGCGAATTGCTTGTTTTCGTATATCGGGTAACGAACTTCTTCGTCCCTCGAGATAGCGACGAGACTCATATGAGGTTCAAAAATTACATTTTTATCTCTTGGGAAATCACCGGAGTCATTTAACCTCGCAAATCAAAACTTACAGCACACGACAGCGGGTAAAACTCTTCCAGGTACCATCAATCCAATAAAAAGGATGTTCAACTCGAGTGCGCTTTTACTAATTACGAAAAACGAAAGCGCATTGCTAACCGAATAGAAAATCATTCAGAGAAGCAAGTCTCTCAAATTAACACCTGGCACGATACTCGTTTTTGTTTATGTACAACATACACGAAGAATAATAATAATAATAGTAAAAAACTTCTTATACTAATATAAGGTGTGGCCGAATCGTGAATATGATTCGGTAGTTTTCTACCGATCCCATTGATAAATGTCGAGGGTGGTTTTAATTTCAAATGGTCAGTTTTATTTTGTTTTTCTTTCCCTCGAGATGAATTTTCAATTGACTTTATCCACTTGAAACCGTCAGGTCAATCATCAGTCATCACAATTTTTTTTTTTTTTTGAAATAATTATCTTTTTTAACCCTTTTATGAACGGAATCACCGAATCGTGTAATATGAGCTGGGGAAACCTAAAACGGGGAAACGGCTCAACGCTTCTGTTTATCTTGTCGATTGTTTTTTTCTATTTATTATTGAGGTCCCGTGGCAAAATGACCGACAACCGTTTAATTCATCGATCTCGATATGAATTTTTTTGAGCGTGGTCCGTTTTCGTGATTTTTTTTAGAATATGCATTGCGATCGTGTAACTGTGCTTAGATCTCGTTAAGTTTTCGTTGAGGATTTCTTGGAAATTTGAATATTCAATTGAATTGATAATTAGGTTCTCAGTTGTTGTATTCTTTTTTTTTATAAAAAATGATTGGAGTAATGTGAAATGGTTTTTTTAAAAAATATCTTTTATTGGTTTTATTTTTGAAATGTTGTTTAACGGTTCGTTAGAAAGTGTTTTGTTTTTAATAACGTTATTAGACTTTTGAAAGCTTTATTGAAATTGAATATTTATTTTATTGAGATAAGGTTGCCTTCTAAATTGGGGCATAGAAATTAAGGGAGCGGAACGGGGTTAACGTTTTTGGACTTTTCCTGAGTAGTCTGTCTAGCTTATCAACTTTATGACTAGCAATAATTTTTCCATTGGTCTAATGCCTCGGATTTTATTTTAACCCTTTGCCTACCACTTTAAGTAGCTGAAATTCCCCAACCTATATTTCCAAGGACATAGTGAAGTGCTAGGTCTACCAATCAGGGGTATGCAACATGAAAAATTTTAATAAAACTTGTTCGACTTAAAATTCTGAAAAAACTTGTTCGACTATAAAAATTTTGAAAAAACTTTTTCGACTATTGAAATTCTGAAACAGTTTGTTTGACTATTAAAATTCTGAAAAAATTTGCTTAAAGCAGGAACATATGAAAATATTAAAATTTGACCAGAAAATTTTTTAGTTTTAGGAAGATCCTGAAAAGTCCTAATCCCTTCCCTCAAAAGACCCTTAAGTCCCGAAAATTTGGGAGAACTCGAGGGTGGGGAAGAGTTAAATGACCCACAACCTTATAAAGAAGTTCTAGGTCCAGTAACCTTGCCGGAAATATGGAAAAGCCTAATTGATGGATATGCAACATGTATTACACGCGTGCATATACATTGCCGATTACTATGTAAAATTATTATTGAAATTGGTCCTTAGAACGAGGGAAAGGGTTTTCAAATCCAGTATATTTAAATCTGAGCTTACAAATTCACATTAATTCTTTTCATCTGAGCCATCATCCCTCAAACTTTCACTGTGTGCTGTAATACAATTTCTTAATAAGTCATTCGATTCCATTTGTAAAAACTACTAAGACATTACCCGCAAGAATCCCATCAAACCGACCCTTAATTCACCAAGAGGAGAAAACTGGGGTTGATTTCTCTTCAATATTTGATCGACAGATCTCTTTTAGACATGCGACTTTTAGCAAAGGGGAACGGACGGATATACAAAAATCTCCCACCTGAAAAAAAAAAACTCGTCGCAATTATTTCATACCTCTTTAAAAAAAAAAAAACAGGCGTATCCTGAGATTCAATTACAGTTAAGTGCTGTTAAAATTAGGAGGTAACTCATACGCGAGTGCTAAGAGGGCTTAGCAGTTATGAAACCGATACATTTTAACAATATAATCAGTGTAGTTAAAAAAAAATAGATGAAAACCCGTCTTCAAAAAAAAAAAAAAAAAAAAAAATAACAACTTAACGGTCGGTTTATAATTTCCAACTGCCAACGGTTAATTAAAATAAATCACGTCCAGTCCATCACCGTACTTTGTACACGGAACATCTTTCTCCAGAATGTGAGAAATTGCGACAAGTTGAAAGTTCTTCATTGTCATATATATCATTATTTCGATCAGTGTGTGTGCGTGAGCAGCTTGTGTGTGTGTGGGACGTTACATTTTTTTTTTTTTTTTTTTTTTAGTTTCTTATAGTACTTTCCAACGTGCTCCGTTTTTTGTTGTTAATAAGATTTCCAAGCCGACGACCCTCCCCCGTTGTTCAACTTGACGGATAGCTTATAAATTACATCGGAGATTTATAATGAGGCAGCAGGAACAGAGAAGAAAAAAGGGTGGGATGCCATAATCAGACCCGCAACAGCTTTTGCTTCATTAAACGTTTCCTTTTTTAACGATCAATTATGATTTACAATCTCACGTTAAATATTTTGATTTTTTTTAAAAAGAATATTTTTATCAGTATTTTTCTAAGAAATCGATTTCGTAAAACTCCCATGGCGCAAGGAAAGATTTTTATTTATTTACTTTTTTTTTCGTATCGAAAAGATTTATGCTCATGATCCCCTTTATTGTCCTTTAGCTCTCCCCTTCTTAACTATATAAATTTTAAGTTAAGTGACCGATAATCTTATTAAAGCTTTCTTGACGCTTTTTAGAGATTAAAAACGATTTCCCGTCCGGGGAAGGATCGTTTCAAGTTGAAACGGTTGTTTAAATGCAATTAAGAATTTTTCCCTCTTTTTGGGGGTTTTTTTTTTTTTTGTTGTTGACGGAAATTAGAAGTTGATATGAAAAGTGTGAATATAACGGCTGATGAATTAGAATTTTTTGGCCTCTGGGACCATCTGGTCGGTTGTGTGTCACGGTCTGAGGATCATATACATTAGCGGGATAATTCTTTACTCGTTTTGTTTCTTTCGCAGTGTGACATCATTTTTTAATCGAGACCGGAAAATTCGATTATCGAAGTCCGATGATGTTTTGTAACGGATTCTGTTCTTTTTAGTTTGTGCTCGGATTTAGAAGGATTAGGATTATCTAGATTTTTTTGTTGAATTGTTTCGGGGTTAAAATCAAAATTTGGCCTGTTGAAATTAGTTTGGGCTTGAGATCTTTTGGAAGACAATATGGCAATTGTTTTAGTAGGTTGACATATTGACATTATGCTGGTTTTTTTACATGTGGTCATGTAGCGTTAGTGATTGAATACGCATTTTAACTTTCACATACATGTGATTAATTTAGTGTGAGAGGGATTTATTAAATATATTAATTATTATTGAACTTTTAATTATTTAGCAGCGTCATTGTGTGATATTCATGTTAAGTAGTGACTAGTGAGTGGTAGGTGTGGAGTGATAACGTTATTTCTGAAGAGATTTTTCTTAGTCGATTTTGGTTTGTAGAAATCGAAGTTGATCCCTATTTCCAGTGAAGTTCTTTTTTTTGAACTAAGTCATTAAAATTCCCTGTTTTTACTTTGCGTGACATTTTATGAAGAATATTTTCTTAACTAGGAAAATTTGTTAAGAATTTTTTAAGTAAGATATTTTCTAGAATTTTCTATTAAACAGTTTTTTAAAAATTTTTTGCCCCTATAGAGTCTTTTAGAATTCTTTTGGAATATTTTCCGAATAAAGTTGCTCGACAAGAAAAAATTATCAAAAGATTTGCTTGACAACAAAAAATTACCAAATTATCAAAAAATTTGCTCAACAACAAAAAATTACCAAATTATCAAAAAATTTGCTCAACAACAAAAAATTACCAAATTATTAAAAAATTTGCCCGAAAACAAAAAATTACCAAATTATCAAAAAATTTGCTCGACAACAAAAAATTTGCTCGACAACAAAAAACTACCAAATCATCAAAAAATTTGCTCGACAACAAAAAAATCTGGGGAAAAAATTGCTTAAAAAAAATATTTGGCCAAAAACTCTGTAGGATTCTTATTTTTCCCCTCAGAAGAAATTTAAAGTCCTGAAAATATGGGAAGTTTGATTATTTAGTTAAGGAAAGTTTTTTGCTTGATAAAATCGTTGTGCAAATCGTGATTGGCAACATTTTTGATCACTAAGAAATTATGCCAAAAATGGTTACTTAAAATTGCCTAATTTTTGGCATAGTAAAAATTTGTTACTTTCAATAAGATAAATTGTTGCCAAGCATTATTATTATAGAATTTTCGGTTTTTTTCGAACCTTGATTCTATTCTTAGTCTAATGTGATAATTCTTCGAAAATTGAACGTGCCCACCGAAATTTTGAGCTAGAGTGGCTGTGTCAAAGTGCTTCTCATTTTATGAATTGATATTTTCCTTGCTAATTTGGTTTTCTTCAACCAGGAGGAAGTGTTATTACAGGAGCTTGAGCATGCATTATTCATAACTTGCTTGCTTGAATTTCATTTTGATCGTGTTATGTATTTTCCCGGAATACCTCTGACGCTTGGTTGTTCGAGTTCTCGTTGACATTTTCTGGCCGAAATTAAATTATTCTCCCTGCCTTGTTCGGAAACACTCATTATTGTTAATCATGATTGGTTTTCACTTTTCTTCAGCAATGGATAAATCGTGTTAACAAATGATTTTCCACGACGCCTTGCTCGTGGCAAGAAAGCAACACCAAAGCTAAATTATACAAGTATAGACTTGAAACTTTTGATTTATGCCATGACTGTCCGAATGATCTTTAAAACGTACTTAGTGTTTCCTCGCGGGTTCTGCTAAATTTTAAAATATTGAAAATGCAAAGTGCTAAGAAAACTTCCATTAGCCTATCTTACAAATATAGGCGGAATTACAAGGAAGAATTATGGAGGTTCGTATTTTTCCTTTTTTCAAAAAATCCCAATTAGTCCGAAAAATAAAATTTCCCTCTTTTGTTTACCGAGTCCTCAAATTTTAATCGGTCTTTACTTTAAAACGAAATGACTCAATACCTCGTTAAAATCGTTATTTTTATTAGTGAGTTATCGTGAATTTAAGAATTACGAGCTTCACTTGAAAAGCTATAAAAATCATTTTTATTATTTTGTCGTCAGCATTAACTAAATGATAATACGCTCTCTTACGATTCTTCCGCTGTGTAATCACCCTCAGTGATTTATATTTATATTTTTGTTTTGTATCATTGCAGGAGTATCGGATTGACAAGCGAAATGGACTCGACGGGATCTGTCGCTGCAGTCGAATCGGCTCTGGATCGAATAAATAAGCAGAGGGAGGAATTAGAAGAATTATGGGCCACTAGGAAGTTGAAATTAGATCTCTGTTTAAGGCTTAGGTTATTTGAAAGGGACGCGTTAGAAGTAAGTGGTTGGATATTTTTCAAGAGCACTTAAAAACTATTAAAGTATTATTATTATTATTATAGACTGAAGAGAAAAAAGTTTGTGAGATTTTTTTCTGATCTGTCTGGTATTTTTTTTTTAATGTTGTTCTTTTCTTTAGGTTTCGTCTCAGTTAGAATTATGGTCGGAAGAATTGCAGCATAGCGAGCTAAGTCGTGATTTGCAAAAAGCGGAGCAGTTGTTAAGGTTGCATAATGAAAGCGTCACGCATATGCAGAATACTACGTTTCAAGTGCTGCAAGCCGGACAGGAATTAGCTCAGGTTGGTAGAAAATAACCAAAAATGCCTCTTAGAAAATTGGAGGATAGCTAAGGAATTTTTTTTTTTGAAAAAATTTGTCTGATGGTTGAAGTTAGCCAAGATAAACAGAAAAAATGGAAACGTCGTTTAGTTCAACAAATAAATCGTTTATTTATTCAATTTCATAAACCCAAAAAAGGAAAAATTAAGATTTGAAGAAATTTAGGAACGAGACAACAAGAGTTTAAGAAAAAATGGAGATTTGGGAAAATCATTTTTAAAGTGCATGTGAAAGGCATTATTCCTTTAATGCAATTGTATTTGTCTTATATTTATTTCGACCTTCCAGAAAAAAAGATAAATCCAAAAAAGACCTGCAGGTTTTTGGATGTATAAAACGAGGTTTGGAGGCCTCCAGGATAAAATCTAAATTTAACTTATTTTTTAAAAGCATTAAAGCCCATTCAGAATATGGAAATTTTACTTTATTGTTCAATTTTCACACTCAGGCCTGGTTCCTAAACTCCATTAGCACTCCCGGTTCTAAATCCAAATAATGAGGAAAATCCAAGAAAGAAAACCTGGTAATAGTTCATGTCGCTTGTTAAATATGATTTATTCTCCAGACAGTTTTCACCTTTCAGTTAGTTCTCCTAATACGTCACCGCTTGTTTATCTAGTCTTCTGATCTTTAAACTTGTTCCTAAATTTTAGCTGGTTTTCCAGATTCGTTTTTTTATCTGCCTAATTCTCCAGACTCGTGTCTAGCCTCTAGATGGGTCTCTAGATTCTTTGCTGGGATCTAGCTAGGTGCTCAAACTCATTCCAATGTTCTTACTGGTTCTCTATGTTCATTTCTGAGCTGTAGGCGACTGTTTAAACTCGTTCCTGAACTTTACCTAGTTTTTCAGTCAGACTCATTACTGGGCTCTAGCTGATTCTCTAGATTCGTTTCTGTGCTCTTTTTGGTTTTTTAGATTCTTTGCTGGGCTCCAGCTGGTTCTCCAGACTTCTACCCTGCCTTTATCTGATTCTACAGACTCACTTCTTTGATCTACCTGGTTCTCCAGGCGAAGTTTTTGGGCTCTAGCTAATTCTCTTGATTCATTTTTTGGGTTCTTATTGGTTCTTTAAATTTTTTGCTGGGCTCCAGTTGATTTTCCGAACTTATTTTTTTAATTTACCTGGTTTTTTAGGCTCATTTCCTGGGCACTGGCTAGTTTTCTAGATTCTTTGCCCTGCTGGGATCTAACTATAGTTCTTTAGACTCATTTCTGGGATCTAGCTGGTCCTCCAGAATCATTTTTAGGCTTTTGCTGATTCTCTAGACTTTTCTTTGGGCTTGAGTTAATTCTGCAGACTTTTCAAGCTCTATAATTCTCTTGCTCAAATTCAAAAGCTCGATTTTTTTTTAAAAACAATAGTAAGTTTACTTTTACTGATCATTTTTTCTATGAGAAACAAGTAACGCATTAAACACTCACCAAAAAATTTTGGAAATCCCCCAGGTCAACTCATCCCTGAATAAAAAATAAATGGACCGGCTTATTCCAACCGACACTTTTGAGAAACAAAAGAAAAATGAGAAAAGAAAAGACGTTTAATAAAATGGTAGCAGTCGTATACAGGTGTTGACATTTGGGATCATGGCCGTTGTCATTTTCAATGCTAAATGTATTATGTTCCCTGCCAAATATGTCCCGATCGTGACTTTCATACTTGAGAAAGAAAAATGACTTAGTCCGGGTTTTGTAAACGTTGAAGCATGGTTCTTGTAACGCTAAGTCGGAATTCCTCATCAAATTATTGAAGTAAGTTTTTAAGGCGCATCAATTTCGTTTCGGAAAATTTAATTTACCCCATTGCCCACTCCCATACACATTTAAACAATGTAGCTATTGTTAATGAAGTCGCTATTATTCATTCCATTCAAAACTCATGAAAAGCCATTTGGGAAACTTTTAATAAAATTTCATCCAACTAAAGGAAAAGTTTTTAATTTTACAGGTTTTCGAAACATCAACCGTGTCTCTAATGGCCGATAGTCAGTATTCGGCTCAGACCAGGGTTCAAGTACTTTTAGAATTTCTACACGAGAGAGAAATGGACTTGGAGGATTTAGCGGAGATGAAAAGGATTAAGCTCGAGCAGTGCGTTCAGTTGTGTCAGTTTCAAAATGACGCGAATCAGGTTGTGAGTTGGATTAGAAACGGGGAAGCAATGCTCATGGCGAGTTTTACGATTCCGAATAGTTTGCAAGATTCAGAGCAGTTGAAAAAGGAGCACGAACAATTTCAAGTTGCCATCGAGGTAATTAAATTATTTTGAATTATTTAAAATATCTTCCCGACTATTTAACCTAATTTTTTTGAAAGAAGAAAGAAGAAAGTTTGTTTGACAAGAAAAAATTAAGAGAAAATTTGTTTGACTGGAAAAAATTAAGAAAAAGATTGTTCGACAGAAAAAAAATAAGAAAAAGATTGTTCGACAGAAAAAAATTAAGAGAAAACAGGAACAAACAGGAAACAACAGGAAAAAATTAAGTAAAAATTTGTTTGACAAGAAAGAAATAAGAGAAAATTTGTTTGACAAGCAAAAAATTATAAAAAAATTTGTTCGACAAAAAATAATTATTCACAATTTTTTTTAAAAAAATTTGTTCGACAAAAAATAATTATTCACAATTTTTTTTAAAAAAATTTGTTCGACAAAAAATAATTATTCACAATTTTTTTTAAAAAAATTTGTTCGACAAAAAATAATTATTTACAATTTTTTTTAAAAAAATTTGTTCGACAAAAAATAATTATTTACAATTTTTTTTAAAAAAATTTGTTTGACAAAAAATAATTATTTATGCCGAGTCTCCACTTGTGAGTTAATCAACAAATTTGATTAACTTTCCTTGTGGATTAACTTTTCTACCATCGAATTCCTTTTATTTTTTCAATCAACAAACATCTAAAAACACAAAAAATGTTTGGATAAGCAACGCCAATGTCTAAAAAATACCATATTACATTTGGTTTAGAGGTAAATGCATAAGGTAAGTTAATCAAAGTTGTTGATTAACTCACAAGTGGAGACTCAGCATTACAATTTTTTTTAAAAAAATTTGACAAAAAATAATTATTCACAATTTTTTTTAAAAAAATTTGTTCAACTATATAAAGTTTTGAAAAATTTGCTTGACAAGAAAAAGATTCTGAAAAAAGTTAAGTTTGACTTTTGAAAATTTCTTTCAAAAAAAAAACTCTTACTTGCCAAAATATTTTTGGGAGCTACTTACGACATTGTAAAATTTGTTATTAATGAAATTATTAATATTTTTTTATTTTTTTCAGAAAACTCATACATCTGCCGTACAAATCAAACATAGATCTGAAGCTTTAATTAATGCCAACCACTACGATCCGAATAGCATTCGTGAAATAGCGGAAGAAGTAACCAAAAGATGGCAGCAGTTGGTGACTTGCGCTGAGGAAAGACATAAATTAGTTACCGCGAGTTTGAATTTTTATAAAACGGCCGAGCAAGTTTGTTCTGTGTTAGATAGTTTAGAAAGGGAATATAAAAGGGACGAAGATTGGTGTAGCAATGAGAAATTGGTGTCAGGTGATAAAGCCGCCGCTATCTCTCAGCATATTAACAAACATCAAGAACAAAAAGAAGCTTTTTTGAAAGCGTGTACTTTAGCTAGGAGAACTGCGGAAACTTTTCTTAAATACACCAGTCGGAGTTTACAGTATTATAATTTTCAAGGGGAAACAGGGACGAGGAATGCGGAACAAAGGGTGAAAGGTATGGAAAATTTAAAGTTGAAGTTGATTCTTTTTTTTTTTAATGCGGAATTTTTTAATTAATTTTATTTTTGTTGTTTACAGTGATTTTAGATCAGTTGTTAAGTCAGGAGAATAAAGTTTTAGAACATTGGACTCAGAGGAAGAAACGGTTAGATCAATGCCAACAATATTTATTATTTGAAAGGTCTGCTCAGCAAGCTATGGAATGGATACGGGATAAGGGGGATTTGTATCTCTCTACGCATACTTCAGTGGGTCAAAGCAAAGATGAGACTGAAACTCTATTGTCGGAACATAACGAGTTCAAAGGAAAAGCCAAAGTAAGGATTAAATAAATAAAAAATGGCTTTTACTATAAAAATGTTATGATTATAGAAATTAATCGTACGAAATTGATAAACATAAAAATTTTAAATTAAGAGAAAAGTTATATTTATATTTTTAAGAGAGGCTTAAGTAGCTTTTAAGCTTTTTCGTTGTTTTTAATCTTCAATTTGATGTATGAGGTTATGATGTTTGAAAATTTAATATTTAAAAGTTGGCGAAATTAAAATGTCGAACTCGGCCATTTTTTGCTCTAGGCATAGGATTTTTTTTAGATTTCGGATTGCAATGATGAAAATTCTTGAAGACCAGATATATTATGATGGATTCTTCAAACGAGCTTTTTAACCCTGAGCAATCCAAAAATAAATAAAGTTCGTAGTTTTTGAATTTCAATTTTAGAAAAATCTTGTGGCTGAAATTGCTAAGTAAGTTAAAGGCTTGTGTCACGTTAATTTGGGTTGCTAGAAGACTGAGCCTAAATCTTAGAGACTATATGAAGCCCGGGCTGAGGAAATTAGAGGCCTGACAGACCCAGGCCATGCTAGTAATGTCATTTAATTTTCTGATCTAAGCACAAGATGTTTGCGAGAGGTTCAAATATCGAAAAATCTCTTATCTCCTTTTAAGACAGGGTTGATTGATTGGAGGGCCCTGCCTTAGGAACTGTATAAAGGGCCAAAATCTTAAAAAATAAGTTAACATGGATTAAGCCTGATAGTGGGCTAATTTTAAGACTGAAATAAATTAAAAATACTAATATTAATGTTTCTTTTTTAGGAAACCAGAGAACGGGTAAAATTACTCATTCAACTGGCCGATAATTTAGTTGAAAATGGTCACGCCCACGCAAACGCTATTAAGCAATGGGTAGCCGCCGTAGACAATAAATATAAAGACTTTAGTTCTCGAATGGATAAATATAGAGACCAGTTAGAGGATTCATTAGGAATTCAAGCGGAAGCTGAAAATAGGCAAGATTTATCAATAGACCGTAATTCGGATTCCTCTTTAGAATCTAAGGTTAAAGACGCGACGACGAAAGACTTAAAGGAATTAAACGAAGAAAAACGACGCTCGGCAAGGCGGAAAGAGTAAGTATTAACGAACTATTGAATTTCTCGGATTCGATTAAATCAAATTTTATTTTTATTTTTTTTTTCTTTTACGATTTCAGGTTTATTATGGCTGAGCTTCTGCAGACTGAAAGAACTTACGTAAAGGATTTAGAAACTTGCATTAGAGTATTTTTAAATGAAATGAAATCGAGTTCTAATCTCCCGTCGCAAATCCAAAATAAAGAGGATGTGATTTTTGGCAATATGGAGGAAATTTACGATTTTCATAATAGGATATTTCTTAAGGAATTAGAAAAATATGAAACGATGCCGGAGGATGTTGGGCATTGTTTTGTTACTTGGGTAAGATAAGTTTTTGTATCTTGTCGAGGGATCATGAGCGGTTGATTCAAGAATTCGATTTAGCTTGGTTGAGTTTATTTTGTCTTGTATCAGAATTTTAACAGAAACTGACTGAGCTCTGATATTTTCGCACCGCTCTGGATTTCTGATTTTCGCCAAATTTACCATTGTTCTAATTTTAATTGTTTTTTTTTAAATTTCAGGCTCAAAAATTCGATATGTATGTAAAATATTGTAAAAACAAACCCGATTCAAATTCAGTCCTAGTCAACCACAGCGGTACTTTCTTTGAAGACATACAAAAGAAACATCGCGTGGAACATCCTATAGCTGCGTACCTGATTAAACCTGTACAGAGGATAACCAAATATCAGTTGCTTTTGAAAGATCTTCAGAGTTGTTGTCAAGAAGGACAAGGAGAGATAAAAGTAAATTTTTGTTTCCTGTGATGCTAATTTTTTTGGTAAATAATTTCAGGTGTGGCTAACATTTTTTTTTTCTTTTTTTTAGGACGGTTTGGAAGTTATGCTTAACGTTCCAAAGAAAGCAAACGATGCGATGCATTTATCACTGCTTGAAAATTGCGACGTTAGTCTTGATAAACTGGGAGAGGTTATACTTCAAGATACGTTTCAAGTTTGGGATCCAAAGCAAATTATTAGAAAAGGAAGGGAGAGGCATATTTTTCTATTTGAATTGTACCTGTTGTTCAGTAAGGAAGTCAAGGATTCTAGTGGGAAAGCCAAATATATTTATAAGAATAAATTAATGGTGAGTATTAAGAGGGCACAGCAGAAGGGTTTTGGCCCCAGAAGGAGAATTTGGTGGATTTAATACGAAAATGCAAAACTTAGCAGAAGTCCATAGGAAAAGAAAACGATTACAAACTTTAACTTTGTTAACTGTCAGGCTATGAAATCTTACTGAAATGACCCTTTGCCCCTTAAATTAAGCGGTTTAGGGGCTTCGACTTGACAATGTAAAAGGAAGTCGTTTTTTTTTTAAGTAAGTTGATCTAGCGCAGTGTATTTTGCTGTTAGTGTAGTAAGTTTTTTTGAGTTTATTTTTAGAAATAATTTTTATGACTTTAATAGAAAGAAAACGGTTTCGGGAAATTCTTTAATATGAAATTTTTAAAGTCGGTGAAACAAAAAATTGAGTTAAACTTAAAGAAGAAAAACTTGAAATCGAAAATTAAACATTTTATTTTACGATTTTTGCCTCTGCTACAAAAAAAAATTATTTGTAAACATATTTATTCATCAAAGACTCAGAATTTTTAAGCCGTTTGTACTATGCATTTAGATAGACCCTCGAAAACTGCAGCTCAACTTAAACTGATATCATTCTCCTCTTTTGCGTTAAAAAAAATTGTTTTTAGTGTTTTTCTCGTGGCAAAAAAATTGGTTCAAAATTTATTTAAGTTTATTTTTTTTGTGGAATTTTATAAATTTCTCATAATTTTTCTTGGCAAAAATTTTTTATAAAATTTTATTAAAATTTTTTTTATGGCAAAAAAGTTTTATAAGTGGCTTGAACGCTGTGTTTTTATCTCTAACTTTAAAAAAATTGTCTGCTCTTTAAATAGTGGGGAACCAAAAAAATACCGAAAAAACAAAATTTGCTGGAAATAAATTTGCTTTTTTTTTTTTAAAAAAAAGCAAATTTTCTTCCTTGTGCTCAACCCAGCCCAGACTCTTGAAAGTTCAATTTGGGCTTCTGAGGTCTCCAGAAATTTAGCTTGAATCTTTTATGTGTTTCACGGGCTTAGCTCTGGTTTGTACTATGGTCCGTCCAAAACCTAAAGCAACCTGGAATTAAAAGGGAATAAGTGGAAAACTGCTTCCCATTTTTTTCCTGCGCCAGTTGAGAGATCGGGAAAAATTGAGCAAATACATTTTAACATGCCCTGTAACCATAAATTTTTTCGAAATTTTGGGGAAACGCTAACAACGATTCGGAAGGATAGCTATGAGACAAAACGAACTATCTCGAGATTGCTTTAGGTTTTGGACGGACCATAATCCTTTCATGTTTGGCTTTGGCCTCTAAAACCTTTTTTTTTGCAGTGAGCCAAAACCTAAGAATTCTTTTTTAACTAAGTTTTGCATTCTAGATCTAGAAATATACAGATTGTTTTAATTTTTTCAATATTAATTACTAATTTTTTTTTACAGACCTCTGAACTTGGCGTCACTGAACATATTGAAGGAGATGAATGTAAATTTGCAGTCTGGACTGGCCGAGCTCCTATTTCCGATTATAGGATAGTTTTAAAGGTAAAATCCCGTTTCTATTTCTACTGCAACTAATATTTTAAAATTCTACTTGAAAATTCTTATTCAAAAAAGTTTGCTCATTAAAAAATGCGACTGAGTCGTGATGTCTGTTTTGGACTTTCCAGAATATGATTTTCAAATTTAATTTTTCATTGCTCAAATTTTTATGCTCAGTATTCTTTAAAAATTTTAAAAGCTTTCAGCAACATTTTTTGTAGTCAAATTTTTTAACCTATAATTTTTTTTTTAGGCGTCTTGCCTGGACGTCAAGCAAACCTGGGTTAAAAAACTCCGCGAAGTGATTCAAGAAACATATTTCTCAACCGCATTACCTCTCAGTTTACCCAAAAGCCCCGCTAAACTAAAAGGGAACAGCCAAAGATCCAGCAGAGATATGGAAGACGCGGTATCGTTAGACGAAAGCGCCGAAAGAGGTTCACTCGCATCGTTCAGCTCCGGAAACACGACCGACTCCGATAAGGTAAGATGTTTTTTCCCCCGAATTTTCACGCTCTGAATAATATTGTGTGTCGGGAGGTCAAGCAATGCCTTGTTGACCTTTATTGGCTTTTTTCACCCTTCGATCCCTTTTAACCGCCGACTTTTTTTTCCGTATTTCCCACACTGCAGAGAACGGAATTGATTGAAGTGAATAATTGATGAGGATTGTTAAAAGTTTCTTTCTGACCATCAACAACGCCTTTGATTACCTTTTTATTCGACGTTTCCTAATGAACGAAATAAAAAAAAAAAAAAAGAGGAGTTTAGAATTTACAATTTCGAAAAGGTAAAAGGTCATAATTGAATGAAAACTCGTATGTGGATTTCCCAACCGATAAAGGTCTTGGGGTCATCTAACCATTTTCATGTACTTCATCTTGGGTAAATGTTCCCTTATTTCAACATTTGTTGAATATTACGAATCAATCTAGGATTATTGACACATTTCATCAGTGAGGTTGAATTTCGAAAGTCTTTCTACCTCGAAAAGGTCGAGTTTCCCCGGATATAAATTTAATTAATCGGGTCGGGGCGTTCTGTAGTTTTGGGAAAGTTTGCAGCCTCCGGGATTTTTTCCCCCCTTTTTTATTTATCTTTCTTTTTTTTTTTTCGAGGAAACCTTGTTCCTCGTTATGAAAAGCAAGAAAATAAAACAGGGACGAAGGCGGATGTGAGGCAAATCGTCTGGCGTCTGTTGAATGGATTTTTTTTTCTTTATACGGCAAAAGCGAGTTGTAAGATTATTAATGAAACCCACTCGTGGATGTTTTTTTCTTTTCTGGATTTGATCAATAACGATGAAAATAAGTTGTTGCTAAAAGTCCATTAAGGTTTTTTTTTTTTTGTATTTTGAAGTGAAGTATAAAAAAAATGAAATTGAGAAGGTGTGATGTTACAAGTTTTCAATAACAGTGGAAACTTTTCCCCCTGGTTGAATATTAACAAAGCTTTAAAAGTTGAATGTCGAAAAACGATTTTGATAAAAAGTTATTTCTAAGCCTCACCAAAGATTTATTAGTATTTGGTAAATTGTTTTTAATGTTAGTAGATGCCATGATTGTTTCCTAATTTTTTTTGCCAATGCATTTTGGTTTTAAGCTATAACTTCAAGAAGCAACTTGTATCCTATCTCCTCAAAGAAGTTTAGATTTTTTTCGTCAAATAATTTTTTAAGAATATTTTCTAATTAAATTTTTTTTTAAATTTTTTAAAACTTTAAATTCCCGCGAGAAAAAAATTGTATATGTTACGGGTAATTCCCGTTTTCGAGCAATTCTAGAAAAGCCCAGGCAATTCTGAGAATTGCCCAGTTAAATAAAGTTGTTGGTCAATTCTGGAAATTGACCAAAATTTCAAAATTGGCCTAAAAACTATGTCTGGGCCACCCTAGAATTGCCCAAAAACTGGAATTACCCTTAAACATATAAATAAGTATCAATATTGTTGGAATATAATTATATAAAATTAAGCAAATATATTCTTGCTGATAAATCCGGTTTAATGGAAAAGTATATAAAATCAGATTCATTTTAATTATACATCGCTAATTTCGCTAATTTCTTATAAAAAATAACAGCCAAAATTATCTGACGGGTTATGATTTTTTTTTTTTTTTAATATTCCTTAGCAAAGAAAAGTTGTAAAAAAATCCTACAAATGTCGTTTAAAGAATTTAAAATTTTCGTAAAAAATGCGGAGGCGGCCCAAATTATCCTAAAGACAAATTACACGTTCATTAAACACGTCAGGGAAGGAGAAAAAAAAATTAGAAAAATAAATTGTTTTCAACGAGAAAATCATAAGAAGTTAAAAAAACAAGGTTACGCCAAAACAGACGGAAAATTCGTCTTGCATTAGCATGAAAAGGATCTAAACGAGCTAATTTAATAAAATATTTAAAACGTCTACATCCTGCTGCTTTTACCTTTTATTTTTCATTTCTTTATAAATTCTTATTCATAAAACTCCCGGTACGGTTAACCTTTTCAATACATAAAACATGTATCTGGGATAGTGTGTATACATGAAAGACCTTTTTCCGAACCGGATCTTGACGTAAAGTCAAGAGACTTCCTCGTCTAAACACTCGTTTTCATTAAAACCGACAAGCTCCCATGTGGTGCCATTCAAATGATGTATTCCCTTACAATCTAATAAACATGAATAATTACAAGTTCCCTGTTAAATCGGGCGAGTTTATCCTCGTATGGGAAAAAAAATGCTTGGGTCAGATTTGTCCTAGTTGTTCAAGCTAACGTGAAGCTTTTAGCGAGGTTAGGGTTGTAATGAGGGTCGATTTGTTTTTTTTAAATTTGTTTGACAAGAAAAAATTATAAAAGGTTTTCTCAAAATGTATGTAGTTCCAAAAAATAATTTGCCATAAAAATTTTTTTTTTAATCTTGTTGAACAAATATATTGATAATTTTTTCTTGTCGAGCAAATCTTTTGATTATTTTTTCTTGTCGAGCAAATCTTTTGATAATTTTTTCTTGTCGAGCAAATCTTCTGTTAATTTTTGCCTGTCGAGCAAATCTCTTGATAATTTTTTCTTGTCGAGCAAATCTTTTGATAATATTTTCTTGTCGAGCAAATCTTTTGATAATTTTTTCTTGTGAGAACAAAAATTATTTTTTTGGGAAAGAATAAACTCGCTAACGGGATTTTTCTCACAGCTTCAATTTCGCGCTATCATAGTGCACGATCCCCAATCTATCCATTACATTAAAAAAAATCTTATAATGCTGACATTGTATCGATTTTTAGATCATCGTGCGATACGTAAGAGCATTACATAAGTCTTTTGGATCTGGTATAAATGATTTGTATTTTTTGCTAGCAAACGATGCGTGCAGAGAGAGCTTTTTCTATCATTTCCATTTTCCCCGGCAGAATGAAAATAAGTTTGATTGAGAGAGAGAGCACGGATAAAATGACAGGTCTTTGTTAATGTTGCCATGTATGAAACATGCGTCCTCCAATTCGCCGTATCCAATATTCTCTTCGTCTACCCCTGGTTAGTATGACAGGTTTTAACGTTTTAATCGAGGCATGAAATAGAAATGATTTTTCATTCAAAATTTTTGAATACTTCTACTGACTAAAAAAAAATAAAACCGCTTGACAAATCAGCTTTTTAAAAAAAAAGTCACTATTATCGATTTTTTTTTTTTTTGGTCTGTCTCAATTTAAGATTGAAAACATTTCAAAAAAAATTAAAGAATAGTATACGATCATGACTTGAGGGAATAAATAGAAAAAAATAGAGGCTGGTAAAAGGAAAAAGAGAAATACGTGTCAAGAAAACCGTCTAATGGAAATGTTATGTAGGTTTTTGAAGGGAGAAAAAAGTCGCGCGTCGACTGCTTCCTTTTTGCTCTTCGCAATAAAATGCGTTTTAAAAAAAGGAATTAAATCCTGGCTTTAAAAAATCAGATAGTTTTTTTTTTTTTTTTTTTTTTGCGGAGGGACGTCTGAGAATGACATAAAAAGGCGATAAAAATCCGTATGACACAGTAACGTAAATAATGTTGTTACCGAAGACAGAAAAAACAAACACGAAAACTGTAAAGCGAAAGCTACGGAAGCCCTGAAGGTTTTTTTTTAATTGCGTTTTTGTTCTTTTTTTTAAATTGTCTATTTGATGTAGGCAGTAAACACTTTTATTGTAAATTGTCTACTTCATGTAGGCAAAAAACGATTTTTTTTAAAATTGTCTATTTGATCTAGGCAATAAACGACTTTTTTTTAAATTGTCTATTTGATCTAGGCAATAAACGACTTTTTTTTTAAATTGTCTATTTGATATAGGCAATAAACTAATTAAGTGCCTACTTGAAGCAGGCAATAAACTAATTACGTGCGTACTTGAAATAGGCAATTAAGTCCGCTACTTTTGTGCCTATTTCATATAGGCACTAAACATTTCTACATTTATTGCGTACTTCAAATAAGCACGAAAGTTTTATTGCCTATTT
>JAJEOV010000105.1:0-31947 GCA_023512825.1 Liposcelis brunnea
GGAGTGGGATCTAGGAGGATAACACGTTTGAATGAATTAACTTTTTGTAGTCTTGTATCTTGATAAATGTGACCTAACTTTCCGTATCGGTGACAAAAAATATTTTTTCCGAACCTTTTCATTTCCCTGTACGTTAAATAAATGTTGAAAATTGTTTGACTTTTTTTGCAGCCCAAAGGAAAATAGATTCGCTTGGAAAGAAAAAGTGCAAAGAATTAACGGGCGAAAGCGTCCCACGATAAGAATGTTAAAAATAATGTGTAAACGAGATGTCGATGCTATTAATAGAAAGTTCGTCTGTTTCCTAGAGGCAAAGCTTTTTTTCCTTCAGGCCCGTAGTCGAGAACTGGCCAATTTTTTTTTTCAAATGTTTTTCAAAACGGTGTCGTCTTTTTTAGAAAAAAAAAGGGCGGAGTAGATGGGAAAGGCTTTGAAAAGGGAAAAATTAAAAAAAAAAGTGATTCGTTCAAATGATTGAAGCGTAAACCCGGGGAAATTTGACAACGTAGCCGGGCGACCTTGCCGAGTATACGACGGTGGAAACGTCGTTCGGCCTCAGTCGGTGACCGGGTCACGTGGTTTCGTATACCTGAGTTAAGGGGTCGAGGAACCTCGTCTTCCCTTTGGCTTTTTCCGTAGATCATGACCGAGATTTTTTTTTAAAGCCACATTACCCGGACGACCACGTGGGAGGGACCCGAGAAAAACTTTGGCTGCTCAGAACGTTCAAGCTCAACATGCCGAAACTCCAAAGAGGAACTCCCGGCGGAGCGGCAAAAACGGCCGCATTGGGAATTTCGGCGGCGAATCTAGGCCCTTTGCCCGAAGGATGGGGAACAGAGTTCCACGCCGGAAGGCGAAATTTATTTTATCAATCATCAAACGAGAAACCACTTCTTGGTTCGATCCTCGAATACGTGAGCATTTTACTTTTTTTCGAGTCGGATCGGAAAATGATTTTAATTTGGAAAAGTAATTTTTTTTAACGTGCTTTCGCTTTTTAGCTCCGCAACTCCAACGATCTCCCGGAGGCTTGATCGTACCTCAGATAGGAAATTCTTGGATACAGCAAACGATGCAACAAAGCCTTCAAGCCAGCCAACAGAAATAAGACTGCAATCTCTCCAGATGGAAAGGGAAAGGCTGAGACAAAGGCAGCAGGAAATCATAAGGCAACAAGAACTGATGATCCGCTCCACGGAAATCCCTCCCGGCTCGATAGATCCGTTCCTTTCCGGATTGACGGATCACGGACGCCAGGAAAGCGCCGACAGCGGACTCGGGATGGGCACGTCTTATTCTCTTCCCTCAGACTCCCCAGGACATCCTCGACGAGTCCATGGACGGAGTCAGCGGTGAGGATACGTTTCCCCCCCTTTTGCCCGAGTCCTCTCGCCGACTCTCGTGTGACCGTTTTTTTTTTTTTTCCTTTTTTCAGAAGGAGGTAACGCCGACATGTCGACGTTAGATAATACTGACATCAACACGGACGATTTGGTCCCCTACTCTGTTGGGGGAAGAACTGACTTCGGATATTTTGGACGACGTTCAGTCGCTTATTAATCCGACTTCGACGAAACAAGACAGCAACGTCTTGACTTGGCTTTGAGTCGAACCGAAAGACTTTTCATTTTCGTAAAAGCCCTCGTGTTAACTCTCGGATACGAGTGCTCGGTCTGATTTCTTCGTTTTTAGCTTATTGTTTTAAGTGAGACTCTGTTTTTTATAAAAATTGTTATCGTCGCTCTTATTTCTGGTTACAAGACTTCTACTTATAAACATTATTTAAAGTTTGTACTCGTAATTCAAATTTTTATAGAATATTAGGCTTTGCTAATCGAAAGGTGCTAGCTATCTTTTTTAAAGTTTTGTGTGAAACGTGTTAATACGATAGAAAAAAACCTTGCAGGTTGTTGAAAGCCGATAACTCCACGATGAAATCAAGTCTCCAAGGTTCCCTTAATTTGTGAAAGAGTTTTTTCCAACTAACGATCTAACCTAATTCAGATTAGGTTAGATTTTCGACGAAAGAGCATACCGGAAAGAATTTTTAAAAAGTGCCTTTCCCGTGGCCCGGCTAAACCGCTTGCTCGAAAACGATCGGCTATCATAATAATTTTGTAGGCCTTCCTTTTTTCTTTTTGTAACAAAGTCAACGCTTATCCGAGTGCCACACGAAACGAAAAGGAAGGCTCGATTCCGATCTCTTTTAAAGGTCGACATTTTTTTTTTCGGATCTCTAACCTCCTTCCCGTGCTTTTTTACCAAAGCACTGCCCGAAAGGAAAGAGAGAAAAAAGAGAAAGTCTTATTTTTGTGTGAATGTGTGCGCGTATGTGATGCCGATAATTTTGCTGTTACAGGCCTGAGTTTACATACTTTTTTTTTGCAACACATATATATGTTAATTGATTCGTTAAGTTAGTTCTTTGTACCTAAATCATTGTTTTTTATAACTTTTTATAAAGAAGAAATGTCGGTTTTATATTTTGGTGCAACTTTACCGATCAAATCGCCCAGTAACTCGAACCGTTTTTTTGAAATTACGAAAGTGCCTTTTATTTGTAATTTATTTATTTTCGCTCTTGTTTAAAGTCAATATAAGATGATTTAGATTAAGATTCTGCGGAGGTCCGCAAAACTCCGCTTGCCTTGGGTATTAAAATTAGATGAGGTTTACGGCCTTATAAGAAAGTAGGTTTACGAACAGTTATTTTCTCGTGATGAAAAAAAATTTTAAAAATAGGGAAAACCTGGAAAATTGGACCTAAATCAGTGGAAATCTACTAAATAAAAGAGAACTTGAGCTGTCCCGTCCCGTCGCTATAAGAAACATAATTATAATTATGTAACAGAGTTTCACAGTTAACGGGTTTTTTATAAGCTTTTGTATTTTTTAAGAAGTTGTACGTGGCAGCATTTATCGATTTAGATCTAATTTTCTGTCCGTTTGGGAAATTCATGTAAAACTATGTTCCCTATCTGCAGTGTGACCTTTTATTGGTCGGAGGCTAGTCGTTTGATCGTCTACGATTGACCGTCTTGTATATAAATAATTTAATTTTTTAAAGCAACCAGTTTTCTCTTCTTTTTTTTTTTTTTTTCGTTACATTATCGGCTAAGTTTTCGCGGCTTTGTAAAACCGGTTGTTTTGACGCTTACCGTTCGTATTATCGCTTACGTGAATTAGTTTTTAGTTTTTACCTTTATAAAACGATGACCGTCCTTAATGGCAATAATAATGGAAATACAGATAGAGTGCTACTATTCTTAATTATATACATATTATTGTAATAATTTTTAATTTTTATACTAATATTTTAGAATCTGTTTATTCGTTTTACAGTGCCTATAATCGATAATTCTGTATGATCGAACTACAATTTAGTTGTTACTTTGTCGTTAATAATTTAAAATTGCCCATAAGTTGCCTTTATTTTTTTAAAACGTAATCCTGTTTTACTACTTTTATCAATCTATTTATGAAATCATGCAACTGCTTCCTTAAAAAAAAAAAAAACAACTAACGACCAACTTTAGCTGTTTTGAAACTTTTCGTAACTTTTAGTCGTACTGTACTGTATAGAGTTGGATAATGAAATAACATTTTTGCCAACATTTGCTGCATAATTTTGTTTTCTAGGCTGAAAATCAAAACTTTATTTATTAACATCGATCGGTTAAAGTATTTTCGTCGTAGGTCGTAATGGTGTTAGTTTTTTTTTTTTTTTTTTTTTTTTTTAAATAAAAAAAAGTCTGCTCAAAAAATTTTATACAAGCTTACTATTTTTATACTGTAATACGTTTCAAAATGTTTTTTATACAATAATAAAATCTTGATGCCACCACTATGTCTTTTTTCCTATACTTCCTTAGCCGAATCTGGAATTTTCTAAAAGACCTGAAAATAAATTGAAGCGGTCAGCCTAAAATCCTGCAAAATACCCTAAAACTGACAAGGAATTCACTTTGAAGTTCTACACATTGTTGGCTTGAGAGCTGCTTTTTACAAATTCCTAGTATGGAATTTCTCAGACGTATGAAAATCATTTTTTTGGTTGAATATTAGTGATGCAAAAAACTGAAAAAAGGCGGGAATATTTTCCTTTGAAAAAAGCATCATGTTCTCATGTTGGCAACGCGTGCCTCAATTATTTATTTTCCATTGAAAAGATGGCTGCAGTTTATACTTTTTACTTTGAGCAACTTTGAGTTGCCATTCGAGTAATTAAGTTATTTTTTTCGTTTCCTGTCGATGTATATATATATTTTCGTCGCTAATGCCTCGAGTTCTCTGTCGGTACGTTCGCCTTTGAAAAAGTTAAAGCTTTACATTTAACATCCTTAAATCTGGGATCGGGGTAAGTGCACTTCATTTGATTTGTCAAGAGCTTCATGTTTAGCTTTTGCGGCGAAGAGTTTTTACCTTTTCCTAAAAAAATTACATTTCCATTATATTTAATGATAAATTAGAAGGTAAAATTATAGATATTGTGGTTTCACGGTCGTTTTTCTCGTTTATTCGTCCTGAAGGGTGGAGGAAAAAACAAAGGTTTTACCAAAATAAATGTCAAACGTAATAACAGCATTTTTTTGTAACTGTGGAAAAACCTTATTAGAATTTATATACATTTCCCTTTTCTCTTCTTTCACTTGTCTTTTCCCAATTTTTATTTTGGATAGAACCAATTTTTGTAGGGAATATTTAACTGTAAGATGCAAAAGGAAATCAACATGATGTTGTCTACTGTGTTCAAATAAGAACAAGATTGAAATGAGCCACACTCTAAAAATATATTTTAAGATCTAAAAGTTAGATTTTTGAATTGCGTTTTTCTACATTTCTTGTAACGCTTGTTAAAAGAGTAAAATTTAAAAAATCAATCAAACTAACAGAATTGCTTTTTTTAAAATTACTGTTTTGTTTTGCTTTTCAGCTTTGGTCAATTATCAAAGGATTTCTCTGCAAAAATCAAAAAGGCAGAATGATCGGGAGAAGCTCTGTTGCCGATCCGTTGTTTCTGACCCACCCGTTGCAGTATCAGCAATATTGCGCCTCGTACGGTCAGTATCCGGTGAAGACTAGCCCTTACGAAAACGAACCGGGGACCAGTTTCGATCACGTTCAAAACGTGGAAGTCACGCCGGACATCGATCAATTTTATTCGGTGAAATCGACCGTTAAAAAGGAAATCCTTTCGGAATCTCCTTCGGAAAGTCCTCGATCTCCCGATTCGGAAAATTTCCCGGAACCTCGCCCCTGCAACGATTTTCTCTGTGACAAGTGCAATCAAGTATTTAAAAACTACAGAAGTTACTCTCAACACGCGGAAAAATATCATTCGGACAAGAGGACGAAAAGTGACGAATCCATCGTGAAATGCAAACTTTGCGACGCTATTTGTCTCGGGGAAAGCGATTTGAAAGCTCACCGTTGCCAACGTCAAGCCCCCGCGAAACGTCACACTTGCGAATATTGCAACAAATCCTTTTCCAACAGCGCCTACTTCGGTCTTCACCTCAAAATGCACACCGAAGGAAGCAGTCACTGTTGCGACATTTGCAACAAATACTTCGTCAATTCTTCAAATTACAAAATTCACCTCAGGAGTCACGAAGGGGACAAACCTTTCAAGTAAGTTTGTTAAATTAGTCGATTGTTGTCTTTCTCGAAATTATTATTAATTTTTTTTTTCTTTTTTTTTTAAAGATGCTCGGAATGCGACAAAGGGTTTTTGACTTCCACGAACCTTTCGACTCACATGAGGACTCACACTGGACAAAGGCCGTTCAAATGCGATCATTGCAGCAAAACCTTCATTAATTCGTCCAATCTAAACATCCACCGGAATTATCACAAAGGATTAAAAAGCTATCATTGTAAATTTTGTGCGAAAACGTTTTTAACGTCTTCCAATCTCAAAGTTCACGTTCGGATACACACCGGGGAGAAACCATATAGATGTTTCATGTGCGAGAAAGCCTTCGTCACTTCCTCCAATTTAAATCTACACATTAAAAGTCACAAAGGGACGGTCAACAACCAAGATTCTCGGCCCGCGTGAAATTTCGCCGACTTCCGCCCGGAACGGCCGATCCCGTTCTTCCCGTTAAACAGTTAGGAAAACGATCAAAGGATCAACGGAACAGGTCACGATTAATTTTTAAAGTAGCTCTTTGGAAGCTCTATTTCGCTGAAAAAACGGCTGCGGTTGTATCTTGGGCTTTTCTTCCGGTTTTCTGTTTACACCGATCAGCGTTGAGACCGCACAAAAAACAGATGAAGAACCGGAGATATAACCGCAGAGCTCGTACGTTGAATGTTTTTTTTAAATTTCTTATTTATTTTTGTCGAGTGGAGAACATCGCAAAGACCGGGAAAAATAATTCCTGCGACGATCTCTTTGTAAATAAATCGATTTAATCGATGCTCTGTAAATAAATAAAATGTGTATACTAGATTTCCACGAGACGGTTTCCAGTTTTCTAATAATAATAGTAATAATAATAATAATATATAATAATAATAAAGACATGTTACCCTTAACCCCCCTATCCTCCCTCTAACTCCTTCCCCTTCCCCATCCCAAATTTCCTTTCTCTTATTCCTAACCTATATCCACCCTTCCCCCTCCTCTACAAATGATTCCGGGGAGACAGGGCCGAGAGAAAAGACCAGGATAACTGCTATCAGCAATAATGTCACTCTCTCTTCTCTCAATGGCTCGGGTGAGCGAATAAAGAAAAAATTTAAAATTTAAACGCTCGACCAAACCTCCCCGAAGAATCCAGGACCCGAACACCTGGTCCGGGAGGCAAGTGTTAGCTCAATTGTTTCGAGCCCACTTGTTTCCTTTCCCTCCCCCAAACTTGTTAAAAAATTTTGGGTGCAATATAGAAGTTGATGATAATAATAATAATCGAAGATCGTAAATTATTCATTTTTTATCACGACTGAATATTGTCTCTGTCAGAGCCCGCAGTTTTTTCTTGAACGAGAAGTCAATGTAATCAGTATTTTTTTTATATTAGTATTTGTTGATAACTTAATTTTACCGCTCTAAACTTTTTTATCAATTTTATACTCGCTATTTATGATTTTAAATATTACTTCTTTCAAATGAAACAAAAAATCGGTTTTTTTCTGAATCTGATCTTTGGATATTGTCGATCCACGAAACCGCGGGCTTTTCAGTTTTTCACGAGAGGCTTCCGTTAAGATCGGAGAAACTTCAAGTATTATTAACGTAATTTTTTTATATGTAGGTTACAATTAAAGACGATGTTAGAGTTATAAAAAAGCAAGTTAATAAAGCCAACTGTTTAAAGAGATTAAAGTCCTTTCGAAAAGAGGAAGGTCACGTAAAAATTAAAACTCGAAACATTGAAAGAAATAAAAATAAAATAATATAATAAAAAAGTTACAAAATATTTTTGGTCTCATGATAAAAAATCACCCGAAAGAACCGAAAACGTCCTTGGCAGCACCTGTCATGGCCTTTGGGCCGGCGGCGCCTATTTCGGCCCCCACTTCGCAAGCAGCTTTTCCTGAAAGAAGAAGGCACGGTATTTAGATAGACTCGCCTCATTAAACGAGAAACGAAAAGCGAAAACGAAAATACTTGCCCACTTCCTTGGCAGCGTCGACGGCTTCTCCGGCTTTCTCGGCCCCTTCTGCCCCAGCGTTATCGGAGGAGCCAGGCACGGGCGAAGCATTGCTCGTCTCGAAAAAAAATCATTTTTTAAAATATTGGCTCCGACGTCCAAGGATGTAAGAAAAACGAAAGGCGACTTACCGAAATCAGAAGAGCGATAGCGAAAGCGAAAGCAAAAACGATAGTTCCGTTCATTTTCGGTTTCATCGTTTCGAAGCTGATTAAAGTCCGACTGTTTCGATCGAAAACGCGTCCGACGTATTTATGCCAAACAGAAACAAAAACTTTGATTTTTGGGTCGCACGCGAGTTTCCCAAAGCTGGAACAAAGGGAACTCGCGGTACCGGAAGAGAAAAATCAAAAACAAAGGCAACGTTGCTCGGCCGGAAAAAAAAAAGACGGTCCGGTCTAGACGACCTTATGTGGTATATTTACAAGTTAAACATAACTACCGTGGGAAATCTATTTTTAAAGAAACGAAACAAATAAAAAAGAAGGATTCGGTTTTCGAAGAAATATTCTACTGACCGAACATAATTTTTCATTTTTAGCTCGTCAAAAATTAAATTTATTTATCTTCGGCACGACAGGAAACGGGACCGACGACAAAACGAATTCCGCAGCGAAAAATCCTTCCGGGTTCACTTGTTTTCTCGTGACTTTTGTTCTGAAAAATCAGGTCGAACTTTGTTTCGAAACGGGGAAGTGACAAAAATGAAAAAGTTCAATTTAAAAAAGTAATAAATATATAATTACGGCACTTATTTTACAAAAAAAGAAAAAGTGAGGTGAGGTTTTCATCTTCGGCCGAAGAATCCTCCTTGGCTTCCGGCTTGAGCGCTGGATTGAGCCGAGCTCCCGCTGAATCCGGCTCCGCCGAAAGGAGTGTTGAAATTCGAGGAGAAGCTACTGCTGGAGGCTTGGCTAGACGCTCCGGAGAAACTTCCTCCGCCGAAGCCTCCCGGCCTGTGATAACTTCCTCCGTAAGGATAACCTGAAACCGAAACGAAATTTAGAAAATGGGTTGCGAACGGAATCCGAAGGGACAAGCGTCGGAAGGTCCTCACCTCCGTAACCCCCTTGTCCTCCGTATCCTCCGTAGCCTCCGTAGCCACCGTGTCCGTGATGATGGCCTCCGTAAAAATATTTATGTTTCCTGTGAGGATCCGGATCGGGGACGGCCACGGGTATCGCTACCGGTTCCGGAGCCCTTTTCGTTCTCCATATTTGCACCGAGCCTATCGGTCCGCCTTCCCCGGCTTCCGAATATTCTGAAACATCCCCGAAACGCAAGGTCACACCTCTTTCGATTAAAAATACAAAATTAAAAAAATCAATCCTTACCTGCGATATAAAAATTATCGTTGGGATCCGAACTTAACGGTAAAGAATAAGCGAGGGCCGAGAAAAAGGCCAAACACAAAAAACTCGAATGATACATGTCGCGAGCTACTGCTTAAGGAAACTCCGCACAAATAACGATCCCGGCTTGACCGTTCCTCGTCTTTATATATCTTCGTCCATAAAGAAGAGCCAGGTTTTCGTAGGTAAAAAGCCTGTTCCGATCGACGAGGCGAGAAAAGAACCGTAGCCTTCGAGCTTATCGACCGATCCTCAGTGGCATAACATTTTTTTACCGGGAAAATCGATGGACGCAATCACTTTGAAAGGACCGGGAGGCAAATAAGGGGAAGTTTTCGGTTTAATTTTTCGGCTCGATTCAATCCGTTAAAAACGTCGGATCGGGCCGGCTTATTTTCAATGCGATTCCGATAATGATGATGAACTCGAAGGAAGAGATGAACTCGTACGCGTTTACACACGCAGGGAAATCCAAGACGCACATAACATGTTTTTTACTTTATTATTATTAAAATTAAAAGGAATGAATCGATGAGACAATCGAGGGATTCCCTTTTCTAATTTTACCCATTTTTTTATTTATTTTTAGACCTGAAAAGGAATCGTCGAATCTTTACCGCTTCCGACCGAGCGTCTGCATCGGTCAACAATAATTTTTTCGAGGGGGAAATTTTCGATCCTCCCCTCAAGGCAAAATTACCTAATCATTTGTAATAATATAAAAATAAAACGTTTTCCTTGTTCGTCTAAAAACATTTAATAACGATTATCGACCCGTACAAAAAAATATATCTGGGTTGAGTGATTTAACTCATATTATTTTCCAATGTCAATAATTATTGTGTTAAAATTTTTGAATTTCATGATTTTGGAGAAATATTTGACTGTCTCGGTAATGTTCTACTTTACTGTTAGGAAGTGTGAATGGTATTATAAAAATTATTTTGTGAACAATGCAGCTCTGTAAATTATTGCGCTATCTTTCATATTATTCGGATGTAATTATCCATGAAAAATTTTTTAAAGCGGATTACTACTGAATTTAAAATAATTAGAAAAATGATTTTGAAGCTGTGAGAGATTTGAAAGAAAATTTCTCCAAAATCATGAAATTCAAAAATATTAACACAATAATTACTGACATTGGAAAATAATATGACTTAAATCAGTCAACCTACAAATATTTTTTTATATTTTATTATAATTTTTCGAAAGTAATCTTCGAAATACTACCCAATATACTACGCAAAAGTCATATGGACAGTTACTTTCGTTTTTTTTAAATTTTCCGGCAGTTATTTTTCATACGGGGAGTAGATAAAATAGAATATAGGAAGGGCCCGTTTGCAAATTATGCCAATTATGAAGGACGCTTCTTTTTTTTAAAATACGGATTCTCGTTTCCTCCCACGCAAAACTCGTAATAATAACAAGAAAACCACACAAGTTCGGATCTGGACAAGGATTTTTCTCTATTCGAAAGAGGACGGAGAATAACGGTTTTCCGTTTATAAGCTATCGGAGGGCTGTTCTCGATGAGAAAAGGTAAAAGAACTCGTGTGATTTGCAAAATAATGATGCGACCCAGGGCGATAAGTTTAATTAAACCAAGGTCGTTAGCGCGTTAACAGTAATCGCGGGCCATCTTTTGTTATTTCTTTTTTTTTTCCTGCCACGGTCTGGAAAAAGCGTGCGTCATAGATATGGTTTCTGGTCGGAGTGAGCATGAGTCAAAACGAGGTTCGTCTCGGGATTTCAGGTATGCTCGAGGTCGAAAGACAAAGGCGAAATCGTTTTCCCTTTTTTTTTCTTTTTCTTGTATCGATAAGAAAAAATATTAAAAGAAAATATCTCGTTGCGGGCCTGATCCTAGTTCAATGTCGAATGACGGTTTTTGTTTGATTAGAGCAAACATTTATCGATGGCCGAGGTCTTTATTTTTGGGATTCCCGCTTTTAACTCCTTTTTCTGTTTGACCTGCCGATCTCGTGAAACGACACTAAAGATTCCAAAATCGTGTCCGAAGAAAAAAAATCTTTTTTCAAATTAAAAAAATCGTGTATTTAAAAAAAAAAATTGCAAATTAAAAGCGTTTTTATTTGTACAACCGGTGCTTGGATCCGTCCGGACGAGTGACGGTGATGCTTTGACCGTTAGAGAATGAAGGCCTTCCGTTTTGGACCCCGAACCCGCTGGAAAAAGACACGTCGATCGTGTTTCCGTTGGGCAACCTGTAGGTCTGAGACGCGGATTGGGCCGCCGAATTTGAGAATCCGTGTGGACCGAAATTTTGGGACTGACTGCTCGTCTGTAAAAATATTCGACTTGTCGGTAAAAACCTTTTATTTTCTTGCCCTGAGCGAAAGGAAAAGTCTTACCTGAGAAGCGGAAGCTCCGAAACTTCCGAACGGGCTCTGGGAATTAAAAGAATTGCCGGAAGCTTGAGCCGCCGAAGAAGCGGATCCCGGGAGAGAATTCCCGAATCCCCCGTAACGATAACCTCCTCCGGGCCTGAAAAAGGAAAATAGGACCGAGAAAATTCCAATCGAACCGCCGGAAAAAGGAAAAGACTCGGGCGACCGTGGCTTACCCTCTTTTGGGATCGGCGACTCTTTTGGGGCGATCCAAGCCCGGACCCGTTTCTCCGACTTTATTTTCCGGTTTCGATTCCGTTTTTTTAGCATCTTCCTCGACGAGGGATTTCCCGCCTCTCGAACCCGGTTTTCCTCTGACCGTAAGGGTGCTTTCCACCACGATTTCGTCGAACGCCGGCGACCCTATTTCTGAAAACGATCGATATATTAACGATCACCTCGATCGAATGATTCCAACGTTTCGCCTTTCCTTACCTCCCGTCGGATTTCCGTTTTCGTTTTTCGTCTGCGAATTCGCCAAAGTCGCCAAACATAACAAAATAGCCAAAGTTTTCATTTTTAGTTTACCTAAAAAGATGAGAAAAGAAAAAACACGCGAAACGGACTGCGAACGAGAGATCGAATGAGGAGAATCTATCGGAAGCATTTCTATCATCGGCGGGACAAAACCGGCTTATTACGAGATATCGTTTCCAAGACGATTCCATACTTGTTTCTCTGCTTCGAATCCATCTTATTCTTATCCGAGGGCCTCGCTATTTCCGGCACTCTTCGGTTTATTTCATTCCTAATCTTAACCATGTTTGTTTTTTAAGCTTTTATAGCGATTATTAGCAAATGAAGATTTTCGCCTCGTCGACCTCGAGCTTCGTTAGTAGGCACGAAAAATTAATTATCACTCTGCCGTCTCGGGGGGAAAAAATCGAACTTTGAACGCTGGAAGTTCGGCGATCTTTTTTTACGTTTTTATAAATGAGGACGATGGATCGACCTCGTGTGGGCGATACCGACCGCGACCTTCTCTCTCGAATATAATGTGTTCCTGCATCGGTGATTCGCCGCGTTTCCTCGTAAGAATTAATCAGGAAATCCAATTCAGAACGGAATAACAAAAAAGAAAAAAAAAACCTTTCGGGACAGGGATATACCGTTAGGCCCGAAATCCTTCGTCACCGTGAATAACGATCTCGTTCGTTTCTGACGATGACGATCGGATTTCTTCGAGACGCGCCCGCATTCTCATTATTTAATTAATCAAAAAAAAAAAACTAAACTAAACGACTTGATTTAATAAGTTAAACATAACATTAAAATACAAAAAAATTTCAAATATCACAGGAAAATCGAAAACGCTCGGAAAGCTCGCGGCTTTCGGACTCGTCTTGTGGATTTCTTTTCCGAGCTTGCCCCAGATGCCGTGCTTGCGGATTCGATTTAAAAAAAGTCGAAGAGCCTAAAAAGAAAAAAAAAGCCAGTAAAAAAGCGAAAGGCGAAAGAAAAAAAGGTTTACGAAAACGAAGGGGACTCGCTCACCCTCCTCCCGATTGGGATTGGGAGCCCGCGTTGGCTTGACTCGAACTGAAGCTGGCGCTGAACGGGCCGAAAGAGTAACTGGCAGATTGACTGTTGGCCGAAGCCTGGCTCCCGCTTCCTCCGAATCCGCCCAAATTGTTGGAAACGCTGCCGGATCCCGCGGACGCCGAAGCAAACGATCCCGCTCCGCTTCCGCCTCCGCCTCCGCCTCCGCCTCCTCCGCTAAAACGGTATTAAAAAAAAGGTCCGACTCGAAAAAGGCTTCCGTTTATTAAAAATGCAAAGTGGAGGAAGGGAAAAATCTTACTAGTGTCCTCCGTGATGGCCGTGATGATGATGACCGTGGCCGCCCAAAAGATGACCCAAAATAGCTCCCGGTTCTCTTTTCTCTCTGTCTACCTTTCCGGAAAGAACGGGTTCCTCGAAAACGTCTGCCACACCTGAAAAATTCCGTTCCGTCCAAATTATTAAAAAAAGACAAAAAAAAAAAACTGTCTCGTCAAAAGTATAAGAACTTACCCGGTTCCTCCTGTAAGGGGAGCAGACCTATCGAAGCCGATCGAGCCGGGACGAGGACGGAAATAAAGGTGGAAAACGCCAGCGAAGCCGAAAGGGCGAATTTACAGTTCATTTTTACCGACCTATCGAAGAAAATTTATCGAAATGTCGAACCGTTCGGATTAACCGACCGAAACGATTTAAAAAACTAGAGAGGGACGTTTAAGATTATATAGGACGCCGCACGAAAACCGTAGGAAGAAGGAACCGATAATTCGAAACCGAAACTATCCCGATCGTCATCTTACGGTTTCGGACTAAACCTGTATATCTTTCGTCGAAAACAGGAAACGCTATGAACAAGGACGCCGAGAAATGCATCGGCATCGGCATCGTCCGCCTTAATTCCTGTAACAAATTTTCCTCGACTTATTTATTTATATATTCGTTTCACCTTGTCTAAACCCTAAGAGAAAAAGGACAAAAACCCAGACAAACACATATTATATACATTTTATTAATATTTTAAAGTCGCTCAATACAGATTAACAACTCAAGTCAACAAGCAAGTGATGATACCTGAAAATCCGGGAAAAGAATAAGTGCGTGTTAGATTTGGTTGCGCGAGAACTTTGGGATCGAGTTTTTAAATTCTTACCCAAAATGAAATAAAAAATGGGACGCAAGGCGCAGACCAAAGGGCGAGCCATCAAGAATTTCGGATTGGTTTTCATTTTGTACGGCAAATAAAAGCCCGGTTCAAGCTCGGGTTCAGGTTCCGGTATCGGAATCGGTTCGGGGGTCACGTCCTCCCCTTCTTCGTCGTCTCGAAGGCACACGTACACTTCTGAAAAGGATATCTAGAGTCTCGAAATAAAAAGAAAAAGAAAAAGAAAGGAAAGACGGAAACACACTTACCGCTTAAAAATGTAAAAATGTTTTTAACGAGACATTTGATCAAGGAAAGGCTTCCTAAAAGTAAAAAATCTAAAATAAAGGAAATAAAAGAGCGGAACAAAAACGATATCGAATTTTATCGAGCCTAAAAACTGCGTGTGTCAAAACTTACGAGGAGTCGGAGTGGTTTTAGCCTGAAACTGCGCCGCAACTGCAACAAAGTTTTTTTAAATCCGAAAAGTATATTTCGAAAAAACGAAAACGTTTTAAACAAGATATAAGGTTACCTTCTCTTATGATGGTGTTAATCGGTAATTTTTTATATTCCGATCCGAGCCCGATTCCTTGAAAATAAAATCGAGTTTAAGTTTTAAACAATTTTTTTTTAATCGGGAGGGAAAAATCCGTTCGGTACCGTAAGAACCCAAATTTCCCGGTTTCGTTCCGAAAGGATTTCCTTTATAAGATCTTTGGTGCTCGGATTCCGAGGCTCCTTCCGCGTGTTCGACGAAATAATCCGTTTTTTCCGTTTCTCTGTAAGCTTTGAGAAAAACATCCGTTTTGAAAGATTTTACCAGAGACACGGCCTTGGCTCCGTCCGTTTTCCATTCGGAGAAGAGAGAAAAATCTGGAAAGGAACAGAGATGGGTCGCGGGAATCCTCTCGAAAAAGGGACAAAAAAATCGACTCGCCTTTTTCCGTGGCAGATTTAAAGGAAGCCTCCAAGCTTTTCAGTTTGGCCAGAGTGATCCTCATTTTTTGAAGGGATTTTTGGTAATCGATGAGTTGTTGAAGGGCTTGCTTTTGGAGGCCTCCTCTTTCTTCGTAATATCTGTTTTTTACCGGATCCGCTCCCTCTGCTCGAGAAAATACAAAACGTCTAAAATCTTTTCTTTTTTTTAAAAAGCAGTTTGAAAGTCGGAAATACCTGTGGAAAATATTTGTAACATTTCTGCCGTTCGTTGCCCGATTTTCTTGACCCATCCGAAGTCTCGCCTTGCCGAAAAGAGTTTGTAATTGACTTGGGCGTCGATTTGGGAAAGGCTCGTTTCCGAATTAGAATTCGTCGATTGTTCTGTGGCTAAGAAAATAAAATTTTTTTTCCTTTGACTTTTTTTTTCGTTTCGGTTGACGAAAAAAAATGGTTTGCGTACCGGTATCCGGATCGGAACCCGATCGGGAATCCATCTCGTCTACGGACAAAGTCTTTCTTATCTCGGCGGCTTGAACAGCTATTTGAGAAGCCAAATCGGCCGCCTTGGAATTTAATTCGACCGCTTTTTCCGCCGATTTTCGAACGTCTTTCATCCCCGCTACCAGCTGCTTCTTCACGTCCTCCGCGTAGGATTCGTCGAGCGATTCCTCGCCTGAAAGTATGCGGGTCGGTGCTCGGTTAAAGGATAACGAAATAGAAACGTAAAAAAAAAAAAAAACTTACGCCGAACACGATCGAGAGAAAACCCCGCGTCCTGGATCCCCGAAAACACGAAAAATGTTAGGAAAAGTCCGGCAGGCGTCATGTTTTTCTTCGGTTTTCGACCGATTGCCACGAATCCTTGTTTCCGTTGGTCGACGACAGGGATTAATCGTCGATAAATTTATAATTTTTACGACTTTTTCCGAGATAAAGAACTTATTGCCCTTTTCTGCGAATGAATGTATTTTACGCTGACATTTCACGATTTCAATAATTCAGCCAGGAATTTTTCGTTCACTTAAAAATTCGACCAACGAAATTTTTCGGAAATTAGGGAAAGGAAAACTAAAGAACGGGGTTTAAGCGGAGCCTGGCATTAGTTAGCCAGGCTATTTTCCGTGCTCAGACGTGTTGCCATTTGCAGATCCTACCGTTTTCTTACGTTAGTCGTAAAAAATGGACGAAAAAGAAGCCTCCGGGGCCGAGAATCTGATTCGGCGTGGAACGTCATTATTAATCCGTATGTGATGACGTCATAACAGATTCCGTGACTTCATACTCCGGTCGTTATTTTGCTACTCGTTCCAGGATCGCGGTCACTTGCAAGAGAATTAATTACCTTCGGAAATTTTATCTGTTTCATTCGTCAGTTTCTAAGAAAAATATTAATAAACAACAAAATAGAATTTTTCGCTTTTTCGACCGCCGGCTACTTTTTTTCCCCCTACGGCCGCATACTTCACAACTTTAAAGAATTGAATTATTTTGAATTTACTTAAAAAGGTGGCCGGTCTAACGTTTAATTTGCTTGATCGGCAGAAAAAGTTGAATTTCGGGCTAATGCTATAAAGATGCTAGAAACGTCGAACCACGGATGAGTTCTCAAAGTCTCTGACAAAAGAAAAAAGAAAAATTTTAACAGGCTCGATCGGGAAACTTTTGTCAAAAGGATAAAATGACTGTTTCGGCTTGTTCGGACCCAGATAAACGTTATACTCGAATAAAAATGGGAGGCGGAAGATTCCCGAGAGTTATGAAACAATATGCTAAGACACCATGTCCGATGGGCATGGGTTTTTCGCATCCAGTACCAATTAAAATAATATATAAGTGTTTAGACCAGGCACTTGTCTCTCATACAAGTCCCGGTTAGAAAGTGAATCAGTCCGTTCCGACCGTATCGGATACAAATATTTTTTTAAAAAAAGGTAAGCATAAAACTTTTTTTTTATTTATTCCTTAAAGGATGATCGACTTTTAACAACTCTTCATTGCTTGTAAGAATAAAATACCAGCTCGGAAAATCTTTTTTGTAAATCAAATATCCGGCCGATTTGAATTAAACGATTAATCCCATAAAAAGAATAGATTTTTTTTAAAAATAAAAAAAGAATTTCGTTTGCGGTCGTGCTCGCGCGGGTCATTGTTTTATTTGTTTCGTTATTATTTTGTTTTCCTAACAAAAAACTAATTGAATATATATTCTTTTTAATTCGTTGGGTTTTGAATTATTAATAATAAAGCAACCTTCACATCTGAACTCGAGCGCGATCACAAAACCCGAGCTCGATGCGTCACAAATAAAAATGAAATTTTCTTTTTCGGTTTGTCGTCAGGTTCGAAGATGAAGATCGGATTCGTTTCGGCTTCGGTTCTATTTCTGTGGGCGGCGTCGAACTTGGGCCGAGCTCATTATTTAATCAGGATCGAAAGGCCCGGTCCCTACGGGCATGCCTTGCACAGGAGGCATCTGACTCCTCTCGGAGGGATTTTGCACAACGCCGCCAGCAAGATCTTCAATCCTTTGGGTCTGGGACAAGCCAATTCGGGATCGAGCGCTCAAAGCCAAAGCTTCAGCATAGGCGGCAGCTTCCTGGGTTAGTATTTACATGACTCTATCTCGTCGACGGTCGAAAATGGACTAACGTCGGATAATTTGACGTTTCAGGGATCGGAGGAAGCTTGTCGACGTCTTCGTCGAAAGCGCAATCCGCGAGCGGGGGTCCGGTTTCGGCCAACAGCGGATCTCAAGCTCAAAGTTCGTCCTCTTCGAATGCCGGAGGATTTTCCGGTTCCAACGCCGGGAGTTCGGCTCAAGCCGGAAGTTACGGAGGAGGAGCGCCGGTAGGCGGCGGCTTCGGTTCTTCTTCCGCTCAGTCTCAGTCCCAGGCTTCGTCTTTCGCAGGAGGTCAGTCCTCTCCGGTTTACGTGCCTCAAGGTCCCGTCCACGGCGGCGCCTCCTCGTCCTCTCAGTCTCAGGCTTCTTCTCAGGCTCATTCTGGTTCGGTCGGAGGAGGTCACGTCCACGCTCCTCTCGTCCCCGTACCGCAACAGCAACAGCCCTACGGTCACGAGGGTCACCAAGGAGTCGCGATAGCTCCTCAGAGACCGTCGGAATCTTACGGGGGATCGGGATCTTCGTCCCAGTCTCAGTCGTTTTCTAATTCCGGTTCGAACGGGAACGTCGCCGTTCCTTCTTACGGCGGAAATTCCGGTTCGCACGGATCTTCTCATTCGAACGGCGGAAGCGGAGGCCACACCACGATCGTTCTCGTCCCCGTCGAGGTCCCCTCCGGAAACCATCACGGTGGATCGGCGTCCCATTCTCAATCCCAATCCCAATCCCAGTCGCAGAGTCTCTCCGCCGGAGGATACGGAGTTCGGCCAGTACCGGCTCCGGCTCCGGTTCCCGCACCCGTCTACCCACAAGAACAACAAGTCGCAGAATATTCCGCGGCGCCTGCACCGAGCTACACGCGGCCTCCGCCCATTTTGAATCCGGCCAAATCCAAAGCGGGAAGTTACGGAGCTTCGGCCGGACTGGAATACGGCTACGGCGAACAAATCGGGCAAGAAGAAGGATCCTTTTACGGATGCGGGAGAAGGAAATGCGGCAAGAGGAAACCTTCGCGACACGGAGGAAGCACCAATCACTACAACGAAGGATACCAAGGAGGAAATTTTAACTCCCAAGTCGAACAAGAAGGATACATCGAAGAACCCGTCGGGCTGATCGTGGCTCCTAGCAAGGGAGCGGGTTTTCCGACGGCTCCTCCGGCCGTTCACGGCTACGGAGGATCCGGTTCTCAATCGTCCAGTCAATCGGGGAGCAACGTTCACGGCGGCGGCGGCGGCGCCGATTCCAACAGCCAATCATCCAGCGGCTCTCAGTCTTATTCCGGAAACGGAGGCTCGGCTTCTTCCAGTTCTAGTTATTCTTCGTCGTCTAGTAACAGCGGCGCTCTTATATTTAATTAAAATATTTTAATTTTAATTAATTCTTATTTTCCCGTCACTTAAAAATCTCAAATCTTCGGTAGAAAAAGTCGTAAAAAAATCCTTTCTCGTAAAACGGATCTTTTAAAGCAGGCTCGCGTTAACTTGCATTTTTTCTCGCCCTTGAAAATCGTCTTTTTGACAGAATAATTTTTAATTTCACGGGTTATCTTGCGTCCGAGTAAATAATTTGCAATTCCGAAAGAGAAGCGTTCCGGTTATCGCCTTTCGATTAGGCATTCTTTATTTTTTTCATGCTGTTTCCTTCGCAACAATTTATTCCCGATTCTTTTTCCTTATCTCATTTAGGCTTACAATATTTTTTTATCTTCGCATTATTTATTCTTTTCAAGACGGGATCGGACGAAAAGATAATTATCTTTATTTTCGCACGAAACGGAGGTGAAAAAAATCGTGACGTCAGCCACGTTAATATTTTTACCGGTCATTTATTTCCACCATTTTTTTTTTCTCGACTTAATGTTTTGCTTCGAGACTATTGCGTCTAAATAAATTAACAAGTTTTTAGGAAAGCTCCGGATTTTTCTGACGAAAACTTTCGGGAGAGTCCTATCGAGATCGGGCCTGATTTTTTTACTCGTTAGTTTGATTCTGTCGAATATGAATTTATTTGAGTAATAAAAATCATTGACCCGCATCGTGTTCTCGTGTATTCTACTCGAATCCTTCGATCCAAGAGATGCGAAATTCAAAAATAAAACTGGTTGCTAATACCAAGAAGGACGATTATCATTTTTCCTCCTAGTTAATGACAAAATTAGAAAAAATAACGTGTTTCGACTCTGCTAATTCGATATTTTAATCGTTGCTCCAAGTCGAACCATTTCGCACGAAACTCGTGCAACGAATAAACTTTGTCGATACTTATTTTCGCGTGAAAATATTAATCGCCCAAATTTAATTATTTATTTTACGGCACAATAAAAAAAGTTGGTAATTTAAAATATTCTCCTTGTTGAAAAAAAGAGGGAGAAACGGTGATTAAAAAAAAGTTGATAAATTTTAAATAAAATTATAATAATTCATTTACCAACAAAATAAAAGCAAATAATAGACAAAAATAAACCTTTCGATTTGACAATAAATTAATACGATCGAAAAGAGCGAGAGGAGAGATGAAAAAGATGAATATTTTTGCTTCTTTCTTCTGTAAAGCGATGTAAAACACGTATTTTTACGATCGAGTGTGTAAACGCACAAGAAAATATATTTAAGTACTATTGATTTAATTAATATCAAATAAAATACTGATCAAAGTTTGTGCCTTAACGGAATCATTCTAACATCGAAAATAATAAAGGAATGATAATCAATGGAAGCGTTCGGACCTGCCGATCGATATCCTTTCCCTGTAAATTAAACCGAATACTCTGTTTTAACACTAAATACAAATCTGGTTAAATAATAAAAATATAGGTAGTTTCAGTTTAGCTTTTTCATTCGTTTTCGTTTCTAGTCTCTTAGCTATAAATCGCTGGTGTCGGATGAGCAGGACCTTAAAGTCTAACAGTCTTGGGATTTTTTTTTATTGCACTTTTCGAAGGGGACCTCACTCGCCGTCTCTCGGGATAAGATCCTTTTCGTTGTCGCGCGATCGACTCCGGAAGAAATCTAAAATATCGAGAAAAAAGTGAACGTGTCCTTCTTTCTTGTCGAGCGATATGTATTTCTTTGGTAACGTTAATAAATCTCGTTTAAACGAGTTCGTTGGGGGATTTTCCGGAGCAAACGTAACAGCCGAAACAGGAAAAGGAGTCGGATTTGGCAGGAGGAATCCATCTTCTCGTGAAAACTCGAATCAATTGTCTATAGTTTTTAACGAAGACGTTGGAATCGGCAACGATCTCTCCGTCGCAATTCCAAACGCTGGCGCCCGGACATCTTCCTCCGCGTTCGGGATTCTCTAGGGCCTCTAAATTTTTGTCGAGAGCTTTCACTCTCACTTCCGAGGCTTTGTAAATCTCTATAAAAGGCAAGTCGGACAAGGCTTCGTTTTCGTTTTTGCTTTTCGATCGGAGCAAAATTCTCAAAACGTCGATGAGGTTGCGGGGTTTAAAAAGCAACACGTCCATCGATCCGTCCCCGATGTGACAATGGGGAGCCACTCCGTTCGGGGTCCTTTCGCAAGCGCAAGAAATGTTTGCGCATCCCACAATAAAATATTTTCCTCGAACCGTCACTTCCTCTCGTTCCGGAATTTTCTTTTCTTCTAAATCTAGTTTTAATTCGTTTCTGATGGCGGCCAAATTACTTTCGCGGTACCTCGTTTTGCTTTCCTTAGGCGGCAAGACCGGCTCCTTGCATATTTGACAATTGTCTCGACACTTGGGCCCCGGTCCGGGCCCCCTCGGAGTCTTTGTCATCGTGATTTCGCAATAATACCTTCGGTTTTTCAAAACTTTTAAAAAGCCAGCGTAATCGTATCTTTTGGGCCCCATCCACCGATGCTTTTCGCTTTCTTTGAGAACGTCTCCCAAGAAGCCGTAACCGAAAAGGCTGAGAAAATATCTGCACAGACCCGAGGATGAATGAACGCTACAAACGTCCAGTCCCGAGCGGTCCCCGAGAACGGCGTATATCGCGGCCGTCTTACGATCCGCCGTTCCGTTTAAGCAGTAGGCTATGCAATCCGTGCTGCCTCCAGGTATCACGGCGATCGGGATTTCGATCCGAGGGATTTCCTCGTTTCGATCGTTCCGGTCTTTCTCGTGGTCTTTCATCGTTCGAACGATCAAAGCGTTGACGATTTCCGATAAAGTTCCGTCTCCTCCAACCGCCATTATCCCGTCGTATTTTTTCACGTCGACCGAGACAACGACTTCTCTCAAATGGTTCCCGTGTTCCGTCACCGTCACGCTCGTTTCGACTTTTGCCAAATCCAAAATAGGTCGGACGGTCTTTTCGAATATTTCGACGCCTTTTCTTTTACCGCAAAACGGATTGACAAGAACCAAAAAACTTTTCGGCCTGTTTTTTTTTGCCAAAGAGTTATTAAGCGTTTTGACCCACGAGGAGATCTGACGCTCGTCTCCGTGTCGCATCGAGACCGTCGAGATCCTCCATTTGTTTTTTTCCTTTCTCTCTGCATAATGTATCACCATCAAATTGTGGGCTAGGTTTTTGCAGGCTTCCACTTCTGCCGACCCCGGAACGGCTAAAAACAAAAAATTAGATAAAAGTCAAGACTTTGCTGTCAGTTAATCAGAGTTTCAACAAACACTGGATTTTAACTCCAAATGGTTGTATCAGCTAAAAACAGACTAATCGTTTTGTTTTTTAATTTTCAATAATTGATTTGTTTAATAATTTTACTTGAACTGAAAATAAATAGGAAAAGAAAGGCAGCTGGCAGACTACTCAAGAACGACTAGGCAACTAAAATAACTTGATTCCATGGACTTGAAACGTAAAGCTGCAGGATTGAATTGTTTTTTTTACAGTAGAAACAGACATTTTTTTGTTGCAAAGACATACAATGTAATAATTAATAAGAGGGTTTTTTCAAGCAGATAGAATAATATATAATAAATGTATTTTTTTGTATTACCGGTTGCCCTTGACTCCGAGGAATCGCAAGAAGTGCAGTTTCCGTAATTAACTGCGATGATGTCCGATGCAGGTACGACGTGCCTTTCGGAAGTTGAATTTTCCTTTTCCCATATCAAAACGTCCCGATGAAAATAGACTCTGCATCGATTATCCGATATCAAAAAAGTGTTGAGCAACCACGGATCCAGTCTTTCTTCTTCTTGAGCCATTCCCGATTACATAAATCGAATCCGTTACGTCGTCAAAAACATTTCCTCCTTCTTTTACCTTGAGCAATTAGCTTGTTCAAGACGATGAAAAAACTTTTCTTTCGGCTTCGAAAAAGAGTTTGACGACTTTCTTGGCTTCGCACATACCGTCCCGATTATGTCAACGTTTCCCTTTTTCTTCTTCGAAAAATAAATACTCGTTTGTCGATGTCGATCCGATTGCGAGTAGGATTTTGTTTACGTTTACAAAAAGAGTTCAGCTATTAATGTCGTCTGCTTCTCTTGCGCCTGCGCCCGACGAGAGACCCCCAAATAAAAATCGTCGTGTAAATAGCCGAGAAACCACGATCAACCACGATCACGATATAGATATAATTTCGATATTTCGATTCAGAAAAATAAAATCAAAATGGATTGAAACTTATATACTTGAAATTGTTTTGGCCGTCGGAAAACGATCTTAACGACTGAGAGTATAATCGGCTTTGGGAATAATGTTTTGGATTTGCCCGATGTGGCCTTGCTAACCGGTTCGGCAATCCCGTGGAAATGCCGTTTCGTTATCAGGCTGATCATGTGTTTTTAACCTATTCAAACTTGTGATATTAATTTTTTATTTTTACATTTGAATGGATTCTCGATAAATAATGATAGGAAAATATTATTCAAATACTGATAAATTATCTTGATGATTAATCGTTTCTCATTTTTCAAGAATATCGATTGCACCGGTAAGTAATCTTAACTTGGACAGCTTCATCTTTATCTTTTAGTAACTCTTTTCCCTCTCCCGGTGCAATACGATAACGTCAAACAATGCCTTTTGAACTCACAGAAATTTGATTTAAGTTGAAAGCTCACATATCTACATCCAAAATCTCTAGTCGACCTGATTGTTAAGCAAGTTTAATTTAACCTGACCAGGTTGTATGTGACCAAAATAAAAGAGATTCAGTATAGACATCAATAATTTGAAATAATTTTCAAACACTTCCATTGTTTAAACAGATAATAATTGGCACGATCCATTATTTGCAAATTATCATTGCCTTGAAACAAGTCGCACTGTTTTTGTAATGGATAAATATTCTTTACATTAAACAAGAGGTTGTACAGAATGTTTTTGTTGCTTTAGTTTTTAAGCCAAAATCAGCTTTAAAAAAACTTTAAAAATTATCGTAATCATTTTGTGTGAAAACAATAAAACTTAGATTTTTAAAAAAATGGTTTCGATTTTTAGGATCTGCCTAAAATGGTAACGGATCCAAGAACAGTAACAACCTTGAAAGGGCTGGGAATAGGAGCCGCGACCGGCGCCATGGAAATTTGCGTCACATACCCGATAAAGTACGTTAAAACGCAAATGCAGCTCGAAGAAAAATTCGGAAAGTCTAGAAAATACGGGGGAATTTTCGACTGCGCCAAACAAACGATTAAAAAAAACGGATTTTTCGGCCTCTATCGAGGTCTCAACATTTTTTTTTACGGTCTTAAAGCGGCCATTCGATTCGGAGCCTTCGAAACTCTAAAAGCGAAATTCGTGGACGAGAAAGGAGTTCTGAGTCCTTCGAAGAGGTTCTTCTGCGGGCTTTGCGCCGGAGCGGTCGAAGCCGCTCTGGTCAACACTCCTTTGGAAACGATCGAATGCAAACTGATTCACGACCAGAGAACGGAGAAGCCGAGGTTCAGGGGTTTCCTCCACGGTGCGGCACTCATTTACAAGGAAGAAGGATTCAAAGGGATTTACAACGGGCTTTATCCGTCTGTCATAAAACAATCTTCTAATCAAGGGATTCGGTTTTTCGTCATGGAAACGTTAAAAAATTATTACCGGGGAGGAAACCCGGACGTTCCCGTTCCGAAAATTTTGGTCGGGCTTTTCGGGGGTTTCGCAGGATTTTGCAGCGTCGTCGGGAACAATCCCATCGACGTCGTTAAAACTAGAATGCAAAGCCTAGACCACGCCAAGTACAAAAACATGTTCGACTGCTTTATCAAAATTTGGCGAAACGAAGGATTTTTTTCTTTCTATCGGGGGGTCACGCCAAGGTTGAGTCGGGTTTGCGTCGAAGTCTCCTTGACTTTTGTGATATACGATAGTTTACAAGAATTATTTAAAGCCCTTTAGCATCATTGTCGAAAGAGCTTGCCGCCTTGTCGGAACTAGTTATTTGAGGCTGTGTATAGTCGGTAGTTTTACAGTATTACTTTTAATTAAAAAAAGTACCATTGGGCCAAAGTTGTTCGTTGCAAGTATTTTAAAAGCTTTCTAGTCAGACTTGCAGATTTAGTGCTTTTGTTGAACGTAAAACTCGCTGAAAACCGATATCGTTTTTTGTGAGTCCCAGTCTTGTAAGGAACAAAAAATCTCCCGCACGACTTCTTTTTCCATGAATCGTTATTATTTATTTATTTATTCATTTTTTAGAGAAACGATCGGTTTCGCGGCCTGTTTTTCTACCAGTTTTTTAAATTTAAAATTTAAGTAACATTATTTCTTTTTGTACAGTCATTGATAGTTGCTTTTTAGTTAATGCAAGCAAATATATAGAAAGTTATTTCATTATACTTATATTTTCCTCATCAACAACTAAGTAAAAAACTTGATTATAAAAATGAGTCAGGTTTTGTAAAACGACACTGAGAGCACTCAAATTTTTTCCTTCCAACAAACATGAAATCCCAAAAAGAAAAGTTTCAATCTGCTTCTCTCTAAACATAAACATCAAAATAAAATTGCTGTTTAGACGAAGTCACTTAAATTTACAAATTCACAAAAGCCTAAAATAGCTTCGATAAAAAAATTTATATTCAGGATCAAAGTAAGAATTTAAAATTTTCAGCTTATATAAATTGTCAGTCATTTCATGATGATCTAAATTGATTTTTTATTTTTTACTGATGAACGAAGTATTTTTACCAGTCTTCTTTATAATTTCCAAAATTTTGTTTTCATCAAGATGGGAAGTAACTGTAACTGTTTTGTCCTTGAGATTGATCTCAAAGTGATCTATCCCTTGCTCTGAAACAAACCAAAACGTTGCGTTACCATTATCAATAAAAATTCACTGGACAAAAGATAAAAACATAATAGCTCTTCTGGAAATCCTTCTGCATTTTAATGGGTCGCACTAAGGCTCGATCGGATCTCAGAGTATTAAGCACCTACCTTTATGCCTGTTGAGAACGTTGGTGATTGCATTGACGCATCCTTCACATGTCATTTCCACGTTAAATATGAACACCTTTCAACAGAACAACACGTTTTATTAAAAAATCCACACTTTATTGCTGGAAGATTTTTAACCGAAAAAGGATTTAATCAGAACTTTGGTATATTTTCGCTCGATTTGGAATTCGATGAAACCGCGGATTATTTACCGTTTTAAAAAAAATTACAACTTTATTTACCTTGGGAGCTGCCATGACGCTTTCATACGTATCTCTTTTTTTCAAGGAACGGACAATTTTAAAATCGAGACGAAGTTGAAATATGCGACTCTTACGTATTAATCCTCAATCGAGAAACGAAGGCCTACACGACAGCGATCCTCATAATTGTTTATTGCTCATCTTGAATGCATCAATGCTCAATGCATGCGATCTAGTTGTTGCAGACGATGCTTACTTTGCGTGTGGAGCAGAAGACGTGGATCGGCCATCATCATCAATCATTTTTTATTGGACCGTTTGAAAAGCTTTTAAGGAACCGCCAAAAAATTCAAACCGACCGAAAATTCATTTTATATTTATTATTCTTATTCTTATTTTTCCGAAAAACTCGGCTCATCTGATTTTTTCCTTTCGCATGTTTCATACTAGATGCAATCTTCGAAAAAATAAGTAAAATTTTTACGCTGTTTAAGAAAATAAAGTTTTCCTAATATGTCGAAAGAAATATTTACAACTCATTAATTAATCGCTACTATTATTATACTTTACTTATTTTGTATAAATTAAAAAATATATTACGTTATCTATGTCGCAAATAGTTCTGAGGTAATAGTTTCGGTCTCCTCCCCTTTTTTTTTTTTTTTATTAAGGGCCGAGATTCTAGTAGCAGAGCCAGTCGTAAAAAGGCCATCGTCGCGACAAGTTTTCCAAAACCGTAAAAAAATGTATTTTCGGTTTCTTTTCCAGGTAAATTTGTTTCTTGGTTTAACGGCTAGCTTAGTACCGGGAACTCTTAAAAAATGGTTCTGTTTAGCTGTTGGCGATGGTTTCGGGAGCACTCCGGAGCGAGGCGATCCTTTCCGGCAAGCTTCAAGAACGATACAACTGGAAAGTTTTGGATTTCGCTTTCCCGGACGAGAGATCGAGGGAAGAGGCTCTAGCTTCGGGAGGTTTCGTTCCGGAGAATAATCTACCGGTCGGAATGGAAATATGGAACGACAAGGTGTTCGTGACCGTTCCCAGATGGCGCTCGGGTGAGTCACAAGCACTGTCCAAAATTTCAAAATTATAATTATTAAACGGTCAACAAGAAAATAATTATGCAAACGTTCGACCGACCTTCCCTCCGGCTCGAATCGATCTACATACGTTTAAAGTGTTTGCGATCCGGTTTAAGCGAGTCCCTCGACCTTCCTAAGACGGATCAAATGGAGACGAGAAAAATTTCCCGGAAAGAGACGGATAAAATAGGGCGTTCCCCATTTTCAGGCGTTCCGGCGACGCTCAACTATTTCAGCCTCAACAGCTACTCGACTTCCCCGAAACTGAATCCTTATCCGGATTGGTCGAGCAACATGGCGGGAAATTGTTCGGGAATAACGACCACCTACAGGATCGTGGCAGACTCTTGCGATCGTCTGTGGGTCCTCGATTCGGGAACCGTGGGGATCGGAAACACCACCGTCCAGGTCATCCTTAAGATTCGCTTTTCCCGCTCCCCGTTCGATCTTCGGATTGAAAACGCTTTCCCGTTTTCAGGTTTGCCCGGTGGCTCTTCACGTTTTCGATCTGACCACGGACAAAGAAATCAGGCGCTACGCTTACAAAGCCGAGGACGTCAACGAAAGGACTTTCATCGCCAACATCGCCGTAGACATCGGAGAAACCTGCGACGACGTTTTCGTTTACGCTTCCGACGAACTCGGTTACGGTCTTCTCGTTTACAGTTTCCAACAAGACGATTCCTGGAGGATTTCTCATCCTTTTTTCATGCCCGATCCCCTCGCCGGAGATTACGACGTAGCAGGTAAAACGAGTTTTTTCGACGAGGGGGAAAAAAAAAGAGGAAAAAACGCGCTTGTTACCCAACGCGGTTTCAAAACGTATATCGTTTTACTGCGACCGGTATCTCGTGCCAAAACCCACGAGATAATTACGTAAAGTCGAGTCACTCAACAGAAATTCCTTTTCAGGACTCAACTTCCGTTGGGGCGAAGAAGGAATTTTCGGCATGTCTTTGAGTCCTCGTAAATCCGACGGGTTCCGAACTCTTTTTTTCCATCCGTTATCTTCCAACAGAGAATTCGTGGTGTCGACTTCCGTTCTCAGAGACAGGGAAAGGGCTCTTTCGGAATCAAGTTATTACGATTACACGGCTCTCCAAGAAAGAGGCCCTCGATCACATTCGACGGCCCAAGCTCAAACCCCCGACGGGATCATTTTTTATTCTTTGATCGATCGAAACGCCGTCGGATGCTGGAACTCGAGGAATCCCTACGAACCCCGATACCACGTAACTTTAAAAAAAAAAAAAAAATAAATAACTAAGATAAGAGAGATAAAAAACTAAAGCGGTCGTCCCTTTATTTTCAGGACGTCGTGGACAGAGACGACGTGGGTCTCGTCTTTCCCAGCGACGTAAAAGTCGATCGGAAAAGAAATCTTTGGGTTTTTTCGGACAGGATGCCGGTTTTCCTTCTCTCTTACCTCGACTTTCGAGACGTTAATTTCAGGATATACACTCTTCCCGTGGACGAAGCCGTCAGAGGAACGGTCTGCCAAATCTCCGACGTGGGTTTATCATTTTAATTATTTATGTCCGAACTCAAAAAAAAATTTCACCACTACTCTTTTTTTTTTTTTTGCTTTACAGAATTCTCGGATCGATTCCGCTTCTTTGTCTTCTTACGTCCCCGTTTTAGATGGAACAACTTCGAATTTCTCCTTTTAACGACCTTTTAATAATTTCGAGTATTGCAATTAAAATGATTTTTACAGATTTTATTTTTCATTTAAACATCAACAGTTAATTAAGTAATTCGACCGATATATGCATAAAAAATGTGGAAATAAAACATGTAGATCCAGATTTTTTTTTTTGAAAAATACAAATATTTTCCTAAAGAATGACGGTTAATTTTTCAACGAAAAAAATCGGGAACGGGTTTGCTCGTTGATGCTTGTTATCGTAAATATAAAAAAAATCAAAAACATTCGTCCAGGATTATTAGCGAGGAAAAATGTCTCTCGTAAATAAAACGAGCAAATATTATTATTTCGGCGGTTTCGAGAAAAATGTCGGAATTAAAAAAAGAGTTAGTTAGATAGAAGAAAAGCGGAAGATTCGCGCCGGGTTTAGTCGACGATCTTCCGTCTCCGTTTTAAATCTAATTATTATTTCTTTCCTCCGAAACGAAAAAAAAAAAAAAAAATCGGGAATATTTCCTTCATCCGTCACGTTCGACTATTTAGGCTACGATTCGCGATATCTTCCCGGGTCACAAAAACGATAACCTTATTTATTATTCGACGTTATTATTTCGAAATCGAAATCAAAGGAATTAACATAGCTCGGTGCTCGACGGCCGCTTAAAATGGACAAAACAACGATTTTCATTTGGTTTTCCTGTTTGTTAGTGGGAATCGATTCAGCCGTTTACTTGGCTCTTCAAAACGAAATCCCAGGTAAACGATTTTTGAAAATAAATTTGAAAAAAAAAAGGGAATTAAAACGGAAATAAATTTTTAGAGAAGCCGGGACAATGCTACGACAGAAATCGAACAAAGTTTTACGAAAAAGGCCAAGCGATGGAAAAAGAGCCGGAAGAAAAAATTTGCGGGCGAAAAAAATGTCTCGGAAAATCCGAGCAGGAAGGGAAAGTTTTGACGGAATGGGTAACGTAAGTGCGATCATGTTTATTACGAGGATGTCGGAAGGTTTCGATCCTAGTTTTCTTGTTTCTTTCTCAGTTGCGGGACGTTCGACAAAAAAACTCCTCAGAAAAAGGTGAAAATCTGCAACGTCACTCACGATCCTAGGCCTTATCCGGATTGTTGCGAGCCTTACGAGAACTTGGCCACGCAGGAATTTTGCGATTCTCTTTCTTCTAGTTCCAACTCGGACACTTCCGACAACAGACTCTGACGATTCTCCTTTTCCCCGCAAAAAAAGAAAAACAAAGATCGAACACTAAAACGGACGGAGAAGAATAAATCTTTGGGGACGACGAAAATTTTTTTTTTCCGGAAATGAAAAAGGGTCCAACGTTCAGTGTTTGACGAACGTTCGAAAGAGAAGAACGTTCGTAAGTTGGCGTCGTCGTCGTTTCCGACGATCCGTCGAGAACTCGATCGTTTAAAATTATTAGACTTTTGTGACTCTTGTGTTTAATAAATGAGACTCGGTAAATATTGATTTGAAAAATTTTAAGAAATTTCCGGGGTCTGATAAGTTGTCTTAATTACCGTTAATTGAAATCCATCTAAATTTCGGTTTCGAATCGGGGAATAAGAGGCCACGAGGGAATCCTCCGAAAACGATTTTCCGGGTCGTCGATTTCGGAAAATTTTCTTGTTCCTTAAGGAAACGGGAGGATGAACGAAACGGGCCTCGAGGATTACGATTATTATCTTTCGCTAAACGCGTCCAGAGAAGATCGGTGTCTGCCGAAAACTCTCGACACTCTTTGGGAAAACGGGAAACTGGAAATCCCTCTTTATTCGGGGATATTTTTGTTGGCGGTGGTCGGAAACATTTTGGTAATCCTGACTCTGGCCAAAAACAGGAGGATGAGAACCAACACGAACGTGTTCCTCTTGAATCTCGCAGTTTCCGATCTCGTTTTGGCCGTTCTTTGCATGCCCTTCACCCTGGTGGGAACTCTTTTAAAAGATTTCGTCTTCGGAGAATGGACCTGCAAACTCGTCCCTTATTTGCAAGGTAAGTCTCCGGAAAGAAATGCATCCTTTGAAAATTCAAGAGCTCTTCGACTTTTCTTTTCGCTAGTTTTACAAATCGTGAATCGAAAAGCTATATTCCTATCTTCTTAAGTTAGATACTTGAGAGAGAATTCCCGGATCGAACCTTTTTGAAAAATATTTTTCACCTCTTTCCGGACGCTTTTTATTTTCGGCCACTCAATTTTTCCCCCTTTCTTTTATAGAGCCAGACGCTTAATCCTCGACATCGTAAAAGGGCATTAATAACTATTATTTTATAAAAATTTGAAAAAGAAAAGCTCTCCGTTAATTAATATTAATCGGAACTCGTGAAAATAAATATTTTCGGGCCCTTTTTCCTTGGTTTCCCTTCGTTTTTTCCTTTCCAAATCGTTGTATCGAATTAAAATCGAAAGAGAAACATTTTTATTTCCTCGAGCTCTTTTCGTGCTGCTCCACGAAAGAAAGAAGAAAAAAGGATCGAAAAAAAGTCCGGAAGAGAATCTTTTCGATCTTTCCGCATTCCGGAAACGGCAATAAAACATGTTTCTTCCCTAGTTATTTTTCAATTTGGCGCATTCCTACGGCGAGAAAAGTTTTCTCGTGTAACCGAACGCGTGGAAAACCTCCCGAGTTTTTCCTTTCCTATTTAAAAAACATGCATCCTCATTTCTTATTTTTAATTCCCTGCAAAATAATTTCCAAAGCCGCATCTCGCTTTGAAACGCGAAGGAAATCACTCGAGCCGAGTTTTCCGAAATGCTTCCATTATTTTCTCCAAAGATTTTTAAGGATAAAGTAAACTAGGACTCTAGACAAAAGACCTTTCCGAACAACAAATGGAAATCTCAAATTCAAAAATAAGTAAAAAGTAACGGAAAATAAACTTTCCGTTGCCAAATTTGTTTACTTTTTTTTTTCTTCCTGGGATGTTTCAAGAAATAAGAATAATCGAAGGGAAAGAAACGGGGCTGCCGGGACGTTATTTGTATCGCGGTTAGGCGCGGCACGAAAAAAAAAAAAATTCTCTTACCCGAAATCCGG
>JAJEOV010000106.1:0-17384 GCA_023512825.1 Liposcelis brunnea
TTATGTCGATCAATTAAATTTTTTCTTTTACCGAAAAACCAATAATGTGTGATCTGAAAAACCTAAAGGAAGAAAAATCGTGTTTACTTAAAAAAAAGAGTAAAGAAGTTGGACTATTTAATGAAAATATTTTTCTACGTTTGGCGATTCCGTCTAACACTGCCCTCGTGCATATTGTTATTTCGTAATGTTTGAGTCTATAAAAGTGCGTTAGTCACCTACAAAAAAAAATTTAAAAAAATCGAAAGCCGACCGGGAAAAAATATATGTCATCGATAAATTAAGGGTTCAGCTACGCGGCAGTTTAATCTTTCATTTTAGCTCCCGAAAATTGCGATCGATTGCACTTTCGATTTTAAGACTGACCGATCGAGTTACGTGAACGTTTCTTTTGCCTTTCGTATGCCAGAAACTCGTCGGACAAATTCGAGCGTCAAGATTTTTTTCATTTTGAAAAGCGGCTTCGGATTTCTTAAGGCGCCGATATTTTCTACAAGTTCATGAAGTCTCAAGAAAATTTCTGTCTTTTTTAACATTGACGATGTCGGTAATCATGCTCCTTTATTCTTTCAAAAATCTATTTCACCGGCCGCAGTAATCACAGTTTATACGAAGTTACAACTTCTTTTTTTTTAAGTAGGAAGAAAAAAAAAACAAATTTCGATAGTAATTCTGCAATATTGTTACCGGTTTATCGAAGCTAGAGCCGAAATTAAATCGGTCCCACCTTTCTCATTTATTTCTGCATAGAAAAAGAGAACGATTGTACTATATTTCATCGAATTTCAATTTTAGTAAAAACCGAAAGAAAAAAAATACTCATCCAAATAAGTAGAAGTAATTAAATGTTTTCATATCAAATTGTTAAGTTGGATAATAAATAAATTATTAAATAAAATGTATAGAGGAATGATCTATTTAAAAAAAAAATACGCTTGTTTATTTGTTAAAATAAAAATCTTTTGTATCTAATTTTTAAAATAAATTTAAATTCAAAGTATATAAATTACTCCGAAGGCGAGTTTAGATTTGAAAAGTGTGAAAGAACTATACCGCAAAAGCCAAAATCGAAACTTTTCCCCTAAATTCGCCTTCCTCTAAAATAAAACTAAAGCATTCTTCAAAGTTTGTGAGGATATAAACAATTAACTAGTTTAAAAAAAGGCTGTGCTGTAGAGAAGGAAATTTCGATCCTTTAAAGTTAACAACATCGGAAAAAACAATTCTTAAAATGTGTAATAAAATTTTAATCTTGACGTATTTCATTAAAAAGCTAGGCCTGCCTGTTTATGCAGTTTTCAACGACTTGTTTAATTAGACCCGATAAAAAAAGATGCTTAATAAGAATAATAAAGCCAAAATGATTAGTTTTAAAATTAAGAAAACTTGAAAGGAAAAAAAAATTACTATAACTTATACCTATTTTCAGTCACAGCAATTCGAATAAGAAGTTGAAAAAAAAAAGGAAAAACAGGAAAACAGGTAGTCTTTAATTGATGTTTTTCTGCCTTAACAAACATGCTCTGCTTTTCTTTCTGGGTTTTTAAGCAAAAGGTTAGCACATTCAAGTCGGCTTATTTTTATATTATTAATTATTACTAAAATGCTATTGGAAAACAAAAGAATAAAGTGATAAAAAAAAAAAAAAATTTGTTCTCTGCGTACAGTATAATCTCTGCACTAATAAGTATGCGATAATTAGGTCGTGGCTGCGAACCGCCGTGAACAGTTGTGTTTGATTTAAAATCAGACGTTGAAATAGAAATTTTACTATCCGGCAGAAAAGTATTCCTTTAAGCAAGATAATTTAAAAAAAAAGATGAGGAAAACCAAAACGGTTTGCCGGCAATGATAACAAAATCGATTAAAATTTTTATGATTACTGAAAAAATTCGTCGGATCCCTGTTTGCTCCCGGAATGTATAACTTAGAAGCAGCACTGCAAGCAATATTTTATACAAGCTACATGTAAAATAATCTTGGATTCAAAGTTGAGCGCGCAGTTACTTTTAATATCATCGTCAAAAGATGGCTCTAACACCTAACTCTAAAATGTTACCATAAAACAGCGTAATTTTAAATTTAAAATATAAATAACATATAAATAAATAATTTTCAATAATTTAAATTTTGATAAATAAACAGAAATAAGGAAAAAATTAAACATCATCATAAAAATCATCCGCATGCGGCAGCTCCTTTTCAATAAAAAATACATTGCAGGATTAGATCGAAGAGCGTTTTCTGATCCTATAGTCGTGGAACCTGCCTGTAAAATAAAGAAGTATGTAATTTTGATTATATTGTTAGGAAGACTAATAATTACCACTTGAAAAAATCAAAAATACCTGGCTAAAAGTTTGATATGGCAAGAAATTTACAAGCGGAACGTCCGAACGCAAAAGTAGCCCGCCACGGCCAGGAAGCACTGTCGGCGGAGGAGAAAGAGACTTTTCGCTTCCCGAATTCCAGAGGACGGTGGAAGAACCGGAGGAATCTGCGGCTGTGGGCGAGAGCGAAGAATCCCGTGTATAGCAAAACAAGCGATGATAAAAATTCTTTTCTTTTTGGCAGTTCCGGTTTTTCTCGATTTCTCGAGCAGCAATCGTATCAGCATCGGCACAAGCTTCGTGACAAGTCGAAAGATGGGTAGGGCAAAGGAATTCGTCGAGTTCTAAGATTGCTCGGTCGCCGGCTATGGTCGAACGGCTTGTGCGAACGGGAGGAGCAAGGTAAGAAGCATCTGATGAACCAAATCGACTACTTTTGTTTTGAAATCGCGGATGAGGCAACTTTTTAACCGTCGAATTCGAGTTTCTCTCCGATTCCGACTCTCTGAAACTGGAATGAAGTGATTTAAAGATAAAATAAATTTTTTGAAACACGTGGCGTTGTTTGATCTCTGAAAGCTTACTCGTGAATTAAAGGTATCGGTTTGTTGAGATCCGGCGAGCTATTAACTAATTCTCTAGGAATTGCCCACTCTACCTGGATTTGGTAAAAGTCCGTCAAACGAGGATCACCTGATTAGGAAAGAGTAAAATTAATGTTAAAACGCTGACGTAATAAGAATTACCATTTGAGTACAAAAACCATTAAATCGAATCGAGCCGTTTTCTCGATTCGTAGTTCTCTTAGGCTAGGCTTCCAACGTGGCGTTAGGAAACGGAACAATTTCGAAAAGCCCGCTTTTTCACTCGCTCGATCTCTCGAATCGAGTCGTGGCAACAGCGAACAGCCTTTTCGTCGTAAATCGATTTCCATTTCGGATATCGGTCAATTTAAAAATTTAATTTATTCTGTTACGACTTACATCATTCAAAAAATAAGGTAATAATCGTATTAATTTTAAGCATTGCTTGCTCCCTTTCACATTATTATTTGAAAATAGTAGAAAATTGAATAAATTGAGAAATAAAAAAGGATCGGCATTTCTGTAAAGATTCCACCTCACCACTACTGTACCAAATTTACTTAAGGATATTTTGCTTAAAAAAAGGTGAAAAATCTTTTATTTCGCTCTGGTAGCTTTGGCAACGCACACAGTTGTAATTAGTTACGCTTTAAAAGTATTAATATATCGGCATAACTCGTGACAGGTACCAAAAAATGTCCTACGTTATAACGACCTTGCGGCACGTCGAGTTTTTATTCACAAAATTCTTCCGACATCGATAACAGATCGATTCGGTCGAAAAAAGTACTTTCTCTTCTTTTCTCTTAGAAAACATCTTACTGATGCTGCGTTTTAAAAATCCTGTGTTTATCATTCAACAGTTAAAAAAAAAAATTGCTTCTAATGAGCAATAATTTGAATGTCCTTAAGGATCAGATTTGAATTTTTCTATTGTAAATGAAGTGTACAATTGAAAGCAGGCCCAACTTTAGGATCTGCAGACTGATTTTACTGTCAAAACTGTTAATGATCAAATTAAGTTTGGTCAAGCAAGTACTAATTTTGTTTGGGAAGAAATTCACAGGTCTATCACTTTTTGTTTCGAATTCACGCCTTAACCAAGTAAATTTTCCATACCTTTTAGTTTGTCGAGTGCTCTTTGAGCACATTTGTGATCCTTGAATGTGATGAAAGCAAAATCGGTCAATCTTTTCACTCTGCATGCTTCATCATCGCCCAGTACATTCTTCAGCTCTTTCTTTAATTCCAAAGCTTTTAATTCCTTAGGAATGTTTCTTATAAATAATACATTAAGCTAAAAAAAATTTTCACGTAATTGTGAATCAGTAAATCCAACAAGAGAAATGTTTAACTATAGCTAGGAGGAAGCTAAATTAAATAATAAAAAATGTTTAAGCGCCGATTCAATAATCTAGATTGGCACTAAAACAAATACAAAAAAAAAAGAAACAATAGCCACTAAGATTTTCTTATTCTTGACTTTTTTTTTTTAGCAAAGGAATTATGAAAAAAAACTTACTGTTTCTAATAGGGATCCATGAATGAAAGGAAGCGGATTCGCCCAAGCCGCGATGCATTTTTTTTCAAAAAGTAGAGAGCACACGTCTGGCGTCAAAATTCGCTTTGCAATGGCCGCGTCCCTGTGAGTTTCAAATTCAACGAAAGCATATCCCCTAAAAACGTTCCTATCTTCCAAGGTAGGATACACATAAACTTTTTTAACGTTTTCCACATATTCGGACAAATCCTTTTTTAATTCCTCCCCCGTTTTGTTTCTGGGAACCGAACTAAGAAAAAGTCGCGTGTTGTCGACAGATCTTTGAACGGCTATTTTCCAGCCTCGTCGCAATTCGGTTCGGTCGAAAGCTCTGATTGCCGCGTCGGCTTCTGCAGCTTCGGTGAACCGGACAAAAGCGTAGCCTCGGTTATCCCCGCTCCAATGCACCGGAAGTCGAACCTCGTAGACTTTTCCGACAGACGAAAAAATCCTGTAAAGTTGCTCCTCGAAAACGTCTCCGGGGAGATTTTTTACGAAAACTTCTGTGCCGTGAGGGGGAGGAGGGCCCGACCAATCGTTCGGAGGCCCCCAACGCCGTTGACCGTTTATCTGTATATTTTCCATGTTAAAAATATGTTAAAAAGAAACGATGCAAAATTAAAACTGACTTGCGATCACTTCACCGGACGCTACCAACTAAAGGCGAATTAGCTTAACCGGAAACTCCCGAAGGGATGTACGCCGTGCCTTCGTGCCTCCTTCGGTTCCCGATTCCTGGAATCGAGTCTGTTCTCTTCTTCCACCATAAAATTCAAGGTCAACATTTTCGGAACTAAAAAAGCTCTCCATTTCCATTTTTTTGAACCATTCTTTTTGATTACAGGATTATAACATTACATGCTTTTGCTTTGGGGTTTTTGCAAAAATATGTATTTTTTTAAAATTTCTTCATCAAATCGGATTTGGAATTTTTTTTCTCGACAAAAATTATTGCAAAATTAAGGCTAAAAAAATAAATAAATAAAGTAGATGAAAAGTATTTTAGGATACTGTGCTGTTAGTCGTTACATTTTTAAATTTACAATTAAGCCGAAATATAAAAATCGTAGACACGGACACGAATTATCTTAAAACTGGTAAATCTCTGAGAAATGGTTGGTTCGTATGGGTTTAAGTGCATTCGCCAATTATAGTCTTTTTTCCGTATCAAAAATTAAAAAAAATTATTTTTGTTTCCATTGATAATTTGAAGAAAACCGAACGGAAAAAATTGATTTGGCAACCTTGAACAAAAACGTGATAAAAAATGAAGATGGCGCAGCCAATGGTTGCCAATCTTCAGCTATATGTATTTCATTTTTCCTTAACGTCCTTCGCCTGTTCTTTGATCAATTTTTTTTTAGGTGAGTCATATCTCAGTGTTTCGTTTTATTCCTCGCTGCTTTTTTGCATTGTTATATTTTACCTAAAACTAAAACCGAATGTTCAAGCGAATCTTGTATCATATTTTTCGGTTTAATTTTAGTAACGAGATAAGATTTTCAAGGTCGAATTATTTGAAATTTTGGTCTCTCAGTTGAGTTTTGTAATACTTGAACGATAAAGAAATTTGATTCATGACGGTTTTTTTTTTATTTTTTTTTAACCAAAATGGATTACGGGAAAAATTGATTTTTTTAATTAAAAACCAACATATATCTAGGTACAAACCTAAAAATTATGCTGTATATCTGGTGGTACAAGATCTGCAAAGCTTTTTTTTGTTAAGTTGTAAACGCATCAGGAATAATAATAAAGCGGGAAGATTGGAGTAATAATTTTTGGTCAGTCGAATAAAAGGAAACCATATCGAAATGATTTATTTTTAGTTTGTCGACTTTTAAGACGGCCGATAATGAGAGGCCTAACTCCTTCGATGACGTAATTATTTTACAGCTGACGGTTCACGTTTTTTGACGGTTACCTTTTTTTTCTTGTTTCTTTTTCAGCCATCTATCATAATGTATAAATCGTTGATAGATGTGGAAAGAAAACGGATTTCCGGAAGCGGAGGGGAGGCTCTTCCAGGAGCACTGGATTCTAATCCTAGGCAACTAGTAAAAAACAGAAATATCGCAGCTGCGGCCGCCGCCTCCTTTTCTTCGTCGGAAGGTAAAGAGCCAGAAATCAGTTTTTGTCATCGGTAAGGATCTAACAAGTTTTTTTTCATCCGGTATTTCAGACAGTTGCGAATTCGGTTCGTTAAAATATTTTGGGCTATGCGGTATCGGCGGGATATTGTCTTGCGGGATCACTCACACCATGATCACTCCCTTGGATTTAGTCAAATGCCGGCTTCAAGTCGATTCCGCTAAATATAAAAATTTAATCAACGGGTTCAGAGTGACGCTCGCAGAAGAAGGAACGAGAGGCCTGGGCAGAGGATGGGCACCCACAGCCATAGGATATTCTGCACAGGTAACAGAAATAAATAGTGAATCATTTAATTGATAATCGTAAACAGGTGTTTGATTGGTCTTTCTGCTTTTAGGGTCTTTGCAAGTTTGGTTTCTATGAAGTATTTAAATGTTGGTACAGCGATCTATTAGGAGAAGAAAACGCATACCTTTATAGAACGTGGTTGTATTTGGCTGCTTCGGCTAGCGCCGAATTCATCGCAGACATAGCACTGAGCCCTATGGAGTCCGCCAAGGTGAAAATCCAAACGACGGCGGGATACGCGAGAACGCTGAGAGAATGCACCCCGAAAATGTATAAAGAAGAAGGCATGAATGCCTTTTATAAAAGTTTGGTTCCTCTTTGGATGAGGCAAATTCCTTATACCATGATGAAATTCGCTTGCTTCGAGAAAACGGTCGAAATCCTTTACAAGTAAGATTTTCCGAATCTAGCAGTTTCGTTGCTTTCTGTTTTATTCTAAGATTTTTTTTTTTTTTTTTTGCTGCTCTTGACAGGCACGTCGTCCCGAAACCTAGAGATCAGTGCACCAAGGGCGAACAGTTAATAGTCACATTCGCTGCCGGCTACATCGCCGGAGTTTTCTGCGCGATCGTTTCTCATCCTGCCGATACAGTAGTTTCCAAGTTGAATCAAAATAAGCAAGCCACTGCCATTCAAGTAGCGAAAGATTTAGGATTCTTAGGTAAGGCCGAATTTGCAAGAAATTTTCTTCCCTTGAAAGCAAATCTTGATACCGTAAATTTTTCGATGCAGGTGTTTGGAAAGGTCTCGGACCCAGGATCATAATGATCGGTACTTTGACGGCGGCTCAGTGGTTCATCTACGATGCTGTTAAAGTTTACCTCCGTCTTCCGCGACCTCCGCCACCGGAAATGCCGGAATCCCTTAAGAAAAAACTAGAAGCTGCAGGAAAGCTTTAATTTAAAAGATATTAAAACGCGGCTGAAACATTTCGTTAGTCTAATTTTACGAAGTTTCGTAGATATCGTAAGCGAATTCGTACTTTTTTCTTGTTACATTAGCCTCAGGATCGGGACCGAAGCAGAACGGATTTTCCTCTTTCGGATGGCGGCTGGCCGCATCCCGACTTTCCCGACGATTGTATTCATTAGGTATAAGTCGGTTTCGATTTGGCGGCGGCACATTATTATTATTTTTTTCTTTCTTTCTTTCTTTTCATTTTCAGTATATTCTTCGATCGTGAACTCCTTATCATTTTTATTTTCGTATAATCATTTACAGGTCTATTTATTGTGTAAAATTTTTTTTTTTCTTTTCGTGCAAAAGTGTAAATGATTTCATTTTAGATTATGAACACTTTTAAAAATATATACAAACGAATTGTTTTAAAAATCGGTTATTTTAATTCCGGATTTCACGAGCAAGAGTTTTCCTACAAAAGGAAAAAAAAAAGAAATTCACGTTTTGATTTGTACAAAATGGAATATTTATTGTAAAAATAACAAACATTTAAAAAAATCGAATAGACTAGAAATAAAAAACTTATTCTACGAAACGTTAAAAGAAATTAAGAAAGGCCAGAGATTTGAAATCGTACAAATAATAGCAATAAATTAAAATCGGAACGGATCCACAAACCTTTGGCCCATCTCACATTTGATTTTGTCTTTGGTATTTCGCTTCTTTACATTACTTTGGATTTTCTTTTTAGTCTTGGAAAAAATAACTACACGATTATATTTTGACAAAGCAACACGATCATCAAAAATATAAAAAAAAAATTTACACGATTTCTTTTTGTTGCCTTTGTTATTGTTTTAAAAAAATGAGAGACAACTTTTTAGCCTTGGTCGGAGGTCGGGGTGATCGACACCCACCAGCCGTAAAATTTATTATTCGAGGCGATCGCTTTTCGTTCTCACTGTGAAAATGCTGTTCAAATAATTCATACGACAAAAATTTAATTTACTAAGTCGTATAGGTTTTCTAAGGACTTTTTACTTTGGATCGACTTTATTTTGATTAAAATTCGATGAAAATTACTATTTTGGCACTCTGAGATCACGACAATGGTTTAAAACAAAGCTTGATTTTGTAGGTAGTGGCTGTCGACCAAATAAAAAAAATTCGGTTTCACGTTCTGGCTTAAATCTAACAGTCGAGATGATTTATATTAGCATAGCATAATGATTCACAATTATTTAACGATTTTAAAAATACAGTACTAGGTAACTTTCTTACACAAATTTTGCCGAGGAAGTTTTCTTCGATCTGAAACACTTATCACAATATACCATTCATGATTTCAAAAATGTTACACGATTACTGACACAGACGTTTTCCCCGATATTACTATCATTATTACTGTACTTAGGAAACAGGATGATGAACAAAGAAATTCAAAACACGAAAAACCGATTTTCGGTGTCAACCAAAAAAAAAAAAAAAGGAAGATTTTCTGGCGGACACATTAATATTTTTGATATGCATTAATAAGTGAATGAAAAATAAATCGGAATGATGGCGAAGGAATATTTATTGATTTTGGAAAGTCTTTAGAAAATGAGATGATTAATTTTAATGGCACACGTAGGAACCGGTTGTTTGGCATATCTCGTCGTAAATGTTTTCGAGAGCTTGACATATCGTCCGAAAGGAAGGCCTCCCGGAAGGTTTCCTATTCCAGCATTGTTTCATCAGTTGATAAACCGACCAGGGAGTGTTATCGGGGCAAGCCAGCATTCTTCCTTCTTTGATGTAATTGACCACCTCTTCGTGCGTCATCCCGTAATAAGGCTGGAGAGCGAAGGAAAATATTTCCCACAGGCAAACCCCGAACGCCCAAACGTCCGTTTCGACCGTGTATTTGTTAAAGAGAATGGATTCCAACGGCATCCACCTCACCGGAATGGCATCGTGTTCGTCCCCTTTGTAATAGTCTTGAAGATAAATTTTTTGGGAAAGGCCGAAATCCGCTATTTTTACGGACATGTTATCGTCGACTAGGCAATTACGAGTGGCCAGGTCTCTGTGAACGAATTTCCTGTCGGACAAATAAACCATTCCGGAGGCGATCTGCCTTGCGATGCTGACTAAATCTAAAGTTTGAAGGCGAACGTCCTTGAAAAAGTCACCGGATTCGTCGGTACTCCTGACTATGTAATTCCCGGGCGAACAAGACCTAAGAAATTCGTTGAGATCTCCCCGGCCCATGTATTCGAAGAGCAAACACATCGGTTTTCCTACCGCGCACACTCCGAGCAGCTTCACTATATTAGGGTGATCGAATTCGGCAAGCAAACAAGCTTCCCTTTCGAAATCGACTTGCAAATCGGCCGAGGCCTCTTCTTTTAACATTTTTACGGCCACCAAGGTAAATTCTTCCCCTTTGATCAAACCGGGAGCTTTGGCTTGAAAAACCCTTCCGAAGGCTCCTTGTCCCAAATCCCTAATGAAGATGATGTCGTTTCTGGGAAATTCCAATTTTTCCAACTTCGGGTTGAGCTGAGTTCCGGTTTTGTGATAGGCTTGGTTGCTTGGAAGTTCTTCCAAATCGATGTTGATGTCTCTTACGTCGGGACGATCGTAGCCTCTTCGATATTTGATGATCCTGTGCAAAAGAAGGAAGCACAAGAGGACGACCACGAAGAAAGCGCAACCGACGGCGCTAAAAATCAACACGACCTGAGGAGTTAAAAGAGACATCATGTCGAGGTCCCCTCCGTATCCGCTTCCCGTTTTTTCGGTCGAGTTGTCGCATATGGGAATGTCGCAATGTTGCCATCGAACCGCGGGATTGGTGGTGTAACACCAAGGCGAAGGCTCTTCCCCTCCCGCGTTCCTGCAATAGTTTTCAGCGTTTTGAACCTCCGGAAAGACGTCCGGAGGCCTGAAATGACTGTGAGGTTCTTGGGAATCCCATTTTTGACAAGGGAGACCGGTTTTCGTCACGTTTACCGTTCCCTGATAAAAACGTCCGCGTCCTTTGATGCAATCGCGGGTTATCTCTTCTTCGGGCATTTCGGTGAGTTTCGCGTGAGAGCACGAGAGCCTTTTAGAATCTTTGAACCTCGGCAGAACCTCGCAGTTCGGGAGCACGAAATGACCCCGGCTTTTGAGATAAATGCCCCGATTTTTGTTATGCTCGATGAGAGCCCAGTCGTTGTAACAAAATAGATTTTTCACAGCGATGCAATCTTCCGCGCAAAGAGGAAGACCCACCGCGTGCCCGTCTTGCAAAGAACACTGAGGAAAAGCGTAAGCGCACAGTAGCCTTTTTGCAGCGCTCAGGCACGGTTCCTTCAAACCGACAATAACTTCTTCCCAAAGACGGGAAGTTATTTGCTCGTTGAGCCATCCTCCGTCTTGAGATATGTTGAACCACACAAATCCGGTTCCCACCAAATAATTTTTACATATTTTACCGCTATAAGTCGCACAGTATCCAGGAGAAGTTGCCAGAGTCTGCTCTGCTCTTTCTTGTCCAAAACAATATTTTGCTAAAATGAAGTTCACAAACGGAAGAACAACCAAAGAAGAGGTCATCTTGCTTTTGCAAAGCCTTTTGTCAAGTATCAAATACAATATGCCACCGAGTCAGCCTTTCCAAGGTCAGCTCTGCACTCATTTCTTCATTTTGTGAATTCTTTTTTTTCCACCTATAAATAAAGATCAAATAATTTAAATTTGAAACTTGCTCACCAACCATGCATGAAAAATTGCTCGAAATTGAATTTTCCATCAAAAAGCTAGGCCTCTTAAACACTCAAAGTGAGCTTAATTTTACGTTAACCTTGCTTTTACCAGCACTCTTAAAATTTTAGAGAGTCTTTGGATGTGAGGCTACCTTCAAACAATAACAAGCTTTTTTTTTTGCTGTTGCCTGAAGAAGAACCAGACCGATATTTTGATCTAGAAGCTCTAAGCACGATTGATTGTGATCATGTTACTTACCTCCATTTCATTAATAAGACTCCAAAAGGTTTTGAATGTATTCATACTTTCTTTTACATGAACCGATCCACCTCATAACAACAATGTTAATGGAACTCCGAATAATGCCTATTCAAGAAAATAATTTAATGAATTAAGATTTGAAACTAGCCAAGTTAAAATGAGTAAACTTGAACTTGCACGTACCTTCCAGTAAAATAATGACAAATCAGTGAATCATTTTTTCGTTTGTTCAACGGGCCCTGTATACCTTCCAAGTAGATTTAATATATTCGGCTTGATTCGAACTGCAATTATTTGCTCTGTTTCGGCGAGATTTCGAACGTTGTTTAATTATCGTTTAGAATGAACAGCTAACATAAGAGTGAGAGACATTTATCGAGTTCTTGAGGCCAACGCAAACTCAAGCACCTTTACTTTCAAAAACTTTCAATTGGATCCGACTCCGCAAAACATAAAGAAAAAAATTTGACAATCTGGCAAACGAGAAGACTAGATTTGGATATTGTTGTTGTATACATCCATTTTCATCAAAAGCACAGCCTCCTCGATCAAAATTCTTCTGTCTGCTTCCACTTCCACGACCACGGCGATTGGTGACTTGCCTTCTCGATGGTCAAAGAACGAAGTTAACCGACGCCAGCAGATGGCAGTGAATTTTAGTAATGGAGATTTCTTAAGAAAATGTCGGTCGTAATCTAAGTTCGACGTTACCGTTTTTAAAATTTGTATTTCTTCGAGTTAGTTTTTAATATTTTCCAAGTGTTATATGATGAATTCTTACGGTGACTCTTAGGGAAAGATCTGATTAGCTCCCTTTTCAATCTGGCCCGTGTCTATAGGTGATCGAGAAATGTTTTCGAAGTAGTGTTGTGTATGGACACAAATGAAGTATGCCTAATTTTATTTCTTACGGGTCAGCGTTACACGACAACCTAAAACGTTCCATTGAAAACTCCGAAATAAAATTTGCACCGATCGAGGATCACAAATCCGAGGAAAACTTTTTAAGCTAAATGAGGTAAGGTTATAAATAGAATTTGTTTATAGTTTGCTACGAGATTTGGTTCGACGTTTTATCTTTCCTTCTAACGTAGCCGTTACTTCGAATCGGCCGTATCCTGATATGTTATCAATCGATGAAACGATATAATGATTTTAGAGAAAGAATTACTAGAAAAATTTACATTGCGAATTCATCAAACGCTCATAAATCTCAAAATGGTACTTTTTTTCCTTGAAAGGCATTCTTTTTTTTTAAACCAAAAAAGTGGTTATTATTCAAATCATTTTTTTTTTTTAATTTTTTGATACAAAAATCATTCATTTTATCGCAGAGAGGCATTTTGAAAAAACAATAAGAAAGGGCAGTGCCAAGGGTTAAAAAAACAGTTTCCTTGCCCTCATGTTCGGAATAACTATAACCAATGTTCAGCAATCCGTCATGATTATTACTAAAAGTGTGTATGAATTTTCTTATCCCTCACTTGTTGCTTTTAGTGAAAGCAATGTAAAAGTATTCCACATAAAGCAGTCTAATGTCAACAAATTTGAGTAACCATAGCTTGGGACTTAAGAATTACTTAAATTTGGTTTTTAAATGGATGTGGCTTTTTACCTTATTCAATTTTAAAAGTAGAAATAAGTTCAGGACCTAAGTAAGAATATTTTCTTGGTGCTTATCATGTTCAAGGATTACCCTCGTGCTGAGTAAATATTAGCTTATGAAATATCGGAGAAAGAAGTCGCGAAAGATCAAAAATTAAGGAGGCCATCATGAAGAAAATATTATTAATGTCCGCGATCTGCATGCTGCAGCTACAGTCGAACTATTTACTTTGAGATAAACGGTATCGATATAAAGGGATAAAAAAGAAACCTCGGAAGTCAGATGCGGTCGATGTTCCGGTTCTAATTTCAAAATGTTGATTTTGGTATAGTTTTTCTCGCAGCTTATTTTGGCAAAACGAGAAGCGAGGACCGCGAGTAGATGGACAGGTAGGAAAGGTAGCTCGAAGCCGGAGTTCGTGCACCTTCGTTTCTCGGAGTCACCTCGAGGAAAAAATGGTTATCTGACATTTATAACTCGTTTAAGTTGTCAATCGAACGTTTTATTAACCCCTTCGACTCGAGAGCCTTTCTCGGTTTAAACGTTTTAATGGGAAACAGGTCGAAAAGGTCGCAGACGTTAACGAAAACCGAGTGACTGGCATTGTTAAAAATACTTCCGACGAGTAATGCCGATGCTTTCTGCGTTTTGCTCTCGTTCCGACTGTTTATTTTATCGTTGGAAAAAAAAATCTTTTCCAAGTACTCGAAAGGTTAAAAAGCCATCAAAATAATTTACGCAATCATTCTATCGTTAGATAAAAAGAACGAGTCAGCTCACGGACTCTATTTTTCCCTTAAAATCGGCTCGGTTTTTTATCGCATAATATTTTGTCGTTTAATAAATTGATTTTTTAACGCAACGAAGTCAGGGAGATCGGTCGATGGAAATAAATAAAGTTGACTTTCTTCGGGATGAAAAATACCTCACACGTTCTGCATTCTTTTGAGGTAAAACTCGGAAAAGTTTGGTGAAAAAAAAAATTAAAAAAAGTATTCGTGTCGAGTCGAATCATATCCTAATTATTCCAAGTAGTTCTCTCGCAGATTGACAAGACTACGTAAGATGATTATTTCCTTTTTATCGTTCTCGTCGTTAGGATTTGCCACGGCAGACGAATAAAAAGGTTTCTTTCGACAGGTATCGAGTCCTGTCGGAGGAGGAGAATAACGATCCTACGTCCAAGACTTTTACATTTTTTCTTTTTCATTTTGGAAAAAAAAGTTTAAAACGGTCTTGTTGGGACGGCGATAGGCGTGACTCGTTTCCTTTGTTAGCTCGTTTAAAATCTAAACTAATAGTTAGGTTTAAAAGATGTTCTTAGAAATTGTTAACACTCAGGCATAATTGATTCAACCCAAACATTTATTTTATTTTTTTTATTTTTCATTTTGATAATTCGGGCCCGCGACAATTGACGTTTTCACATTTTTTAAGAGGATCCAAAGCTTTTGCTTTTTTTTTTTTCATTTCCGAGAAACTCAGGCCCGGGACTCCTTCCTTTTTTTCTCCTTTTATCGAAGGACGATAACAAAGGAATCTCTTCCGCCGTCCGATTTAATCGGAGACGTGCGTAGGTACACGGATTCCCGAGAAAAGGTGTAAACATGTGTTGACATTAAGTTAAACGTTTCCTTTATTATTATATCTAAAGTCGATGAACACTTTATTACCCATCTAAACACGAACGGAATAAAACATTTTTTTTTCTCTTCTCCTCCTCTCGGAAGCGAGAGAAAAGGATGAAAGACGATCGTGATTTAGGCATGAATTATCCTCGTTTGATAAATTTTAATCCTAAAAATGACTCTGCATTAACCCGAAAAAAAAAAAAAAAAAAAAAAAAAAAGGATGGCCGGAGGATTTTCCGTTCACGTGGCAGGACGAAAAACACGAAATGTTTGTTGTGAAGATTCCGGTGAAAATACATTTTCCATTTTCCATGTCTCCACACGAACGGAAATTAGTCTTGACTAATTTTAATTCTGGATCGGCTATCAGCTAAGAATAATACTTAGAATCCCCGTTAATTCGTTCTATTCATCATCCGTCGAAACGTTTTTCTCGTAAATTTTACTATATTAAGGATCGATGAAAAAGTAATTTTTAGAACAAAAGGGGAAATTTTTCATTCATTACTTTTACCCGATTCCAGCTCGTTCCAAAAGGAGTGGATTAATCGGTGAACGGAGTGAATCCTTGGTGAAAACGTGCCAAATCGGTTAAAGACTTAAAGAGCATCTTTTTACAACACGAGGAATGGATTTTATTCCGGACAAAGATTGAGGAGTTTGAATCCCGAAAATAAGAGTTAGGCTCGGTAACCTTCCCCCACTTTTCTCGATCGGGCGAGTCGATTCCGAGAAACGAATTTTTTTTTCCCGCACAGAAAAAGAATTAACCGGAGTTACATCGGACGTTTGACTTAATCGTAAGCGGAATCGCAGTTAATATTTTATAATGGGCAGGCAAAGTACCTGAGCGGACTTTATAAAAATTATTTTTCTTTTTTTTTAACGAGATGAAAGTGACGGAAGTGTCGGAGCTTTTTTTTATTTCGATAATGTGCAAAACGGTCCCATGTCGGGACGAATTTTAATTTTTTCCTTTTGGTCCGTTTCCAGGTAAGATGGAATTTTCTTATAAGGTCTTCGGGTAAGTTTGCCGGATCGCGAAACAATTTTTAACGAGCGAGGAAACCGACGGAAATCAGAGATGATAGCGAAAGGAAGAGACGCCTTCTCCCGAGCTCCCACATTTTTTTCCTCTCTTCGGATCGGAAACCGTGTCGAAAAAAGGAAAGATCCTCGAGTCACGATGCTTAACAGACGAATTACTTAGGGTTTTATCTTGTCACTCAAAGTCCTGCAACAACTCTTTTTTTTTTCCTTTTCAAAGAACGTAATTGCTCGCGATCATGAAACTTACGTAGCATCGGCACACGTTTAAAGTTTTTTCTCGAGTCTTTTTCTCAAAAAGAGAATCCCCGACGAAAGAAAGGATCGAAAAAAGGCGTAGGGAGAAAACCTTTTCTAGGAAATCGGTCGCGTTTAACGGATCGAGACGATGATTTATTTTTACCTTTGCGAAATCGAACTTTTCGTTTTTTGCTAAAATCGGGATCCAGCGAACTCGCCTCCGGCAAGTAGAAAGTGAAAAATAAAAAGGTGAGGGTTTCGTGGAAGACATTTTCAGACGATCCGCAGTCGTTGAAAGAAAAACGAATCAAAAAAAAAAAAAAAAAAAATTTTCTCGGTTTGACCCTGAATTTTTGGGCGAACTTTTCTTTTATGAGTCAGGATCAAATCCGTGGAAAAAGCGGTGGCACAAAGTCTCCTCCGTTTACGAGAGAGTTCTTGAACCTTTTTTTTGGTTTATTGTTCGGTCTGCAAAATAAGTACAAGAGTTTTTGGCGGCTACGCATCCAAGTTTATGAAAAAAATGATTTCGTGGCATATTCCTCGAGTCGTTAAACGGATGCAAGGACCATGCCAAGCGTTAACGAAAAGGATTTTTTTTTGTTTAAACAGAAAATACGGTAGACTGGTTTTCGGTGTAGGGTGCTAATTTTTAATTTACATTTTACCGTGAACGGATTCTCTTCTCCTTCTCGAACAAGGATCCTACTATAAATTCTTGCGTCCGATGTTCGTGTAACTTTTATTTATTTTTTTTATTTTTCAGAAATCCGAATGGGGCTGGAAGAAATGAGACTAAATGCGGGAGTAAAGGAGGTAAAATGCACACATGCGGGAAAAGGTCGATGCTGAGATTCGGCTCCCTTTTCGCGATCCTGCTCCTGACGTTTTTGCCCGAGGTAGAGTCCGTATGCGCCGGATTGGAATCAGCATTTGGTAAGTCCGAAAAAAAAAATCTTTAACATTTTTTCTGACGTTATCAGTAGAGAGCCAAATGAAACGTTTGTTTTTTTAGTCGAATCGAATCGAATCGAATCCTGCTCGGACGACCGACCCATATTTGTTTTC
>JAJEOV010000107.1:0-44781 GCA_023512825.1 Liposcelis brunnea
ACCAATTACTTGAAAGTCATTCCAGTATCTATGAAGAGTAAGTACTAATAATAAAAAAATTCAATTCCTTTGTAAATTTATTAATTGGGATTTTTTTTTGCAGGTGCTTCAAATGGATCGGCTAAATTATTTAAAGGTTTGTTTTTAATAGAAATAGATCGAATTCGACTTGGAGATAAAAAAAGCTCAGGGAGCTAATACCATTGGAGCCTATTTTTATTACAAAGGAATATCTTCAACTGGAGCCCATTGCTTTGGTATTCGTTTTCTACTTCTCATCGATTCTAATTAAATTATCCAGTTCATTGCCATGTTTTTCCAATAATTCGGTTCGGTTTTTTATATTATCGCTTCGGCATCGCTTGATCGCTGCATGAAGAAGGTAATTTAGTAATCTTACATTCAGCTAAAGCCGCAGATTACCCTAAAAATATTTTATTAACGTTAGACCCGAATTTTAGATTGCAGGTTTTTTTAGAAATGTTTTTTTCCCCACGCTCCACAGCTTCAAACTCTATACTACCAGACGTATTTCGATGCGAGGAATCTCGTGGAATTTACAGAATTAAAAAATTCGGTCGCGTTCTCGAGATATTTGAATTTTTAGGTTTCGCTCTAACGACAAAAATGGGCGTTTTTTCGATGTTTTCAAATCGATATTTCAATTTCGATATATGAATTTTTTAGCTTGAAACGGGCCGAAATATCGATGAATTATATACTGGGAGATGTATTTTAATCTGAGGAATCGATTAAGACTAGGTAGAACACTCAGTTTTTCGTTTTCGAAAAGATATTTAGGAAAAACGCATTTTTAATATCGAATCGATATCGAAATCGATTTTTGCTCAAATGTTTTTTTCCCCACGCTCCACAGCTTCAAACTCTACACTACCAGACGTATTTCGATGCAAGGAATCTCGTGGAATTTACAGAATTAAAAAATTCGGTCGCGTTCTCGAGATATTTGAATTTTTAGGTTTCGCTCTAACGACAAAAATGGGCGTTTTTTCGATGTTTTCAAATCGATATTTCAATTTCGATATATGAATTTTTTAGCTTGAAACGGGCCGAAATATCGATGAATTATATACTGGGAGATGTATTTTAATCTGAGGAATCGATTAAGACTAGGTAGAACACTCAGTTTTTCGTTTTCGAAAAGATATTTAGGAAAAACGGATTTTTAATATCGAATCGATATCGAAATCGATTTTTGCTCAAATGTTTTTTTCCCCACGCTCCACAGCTTCAAACTCTACACTACCAGACGTATTTCGATGCAAGGAATCTCGTGGAATTTACAGAATTAAAAAATTCGGTCGCGTTCTCGAGATATTTGAATTTTTAGGTTTCGCTCTAACGAAAAAAATGGGCGTTTTTTCGATGTTTTCAAATCGATATTTCAATTTCGATATATGAATTTTTTAGCTTGAAACGGGCCGAAATATCGATGAATTATATACTGGGAGATGTATTTTAATCTGAGGAATCGATTAAGACTAGGTAGAACACTCAGTTTTTCGTTTTCGAAAAGATATTTAGGAAAAACGGATTTTTAATATCGAATCGATATCGAAATCGATTTTTGCTCAAATGTTTTTTTCCCCACGCTCCACAGCTTCAAACTGTATGTGAGTAGACGTATTTCGATGCAAGGAATCTTGTGGAATTTACAGAATTAAAAAATTCGGTCGCGTTCTCGAGATATTTGCATTTTTAGGTTTCGCTCTAACGAAAAAAATGGGCGTTTTTTCGATGTTTTCAAATCGATATTTCAATTTCGATATATGAATTTTTTAGCTTGAAACGGGCCGAAATATCGATGAATTATATACTGGGAGATGTATTTTAATCTGAGGAATCGATTAAGACTAGGTAGAACACTCAGTTTTTCGTTTTCGAAAAGATATTTAGGAAAAACGGATTTTTAATATCGAATCGATATCGAAATCGATTTTTGCTCAAATGTTTTTTTCCCCACGCTCCACAGCTTCAAACTCTACACTACCAGACGTATTTCGATGCAAGGAATCTCGTGGAATTTACAGAATTAAAAAATTCGGTCGCGTTCTCGAGATATTTGAATTTTTAGGTTTCGCTCTAACGAAAAAAATGGGCGTTTTTTCGATGTTTTCAAATCGATATTTCAATTTCGATATATGAATTTTTTAGCTTGAAACGGGCCGAAATATCGATGAATTATATACTGGGAGATGTATTTTAATCTGAGGAATCGATTAAGACTAGGTAGAACACTCAGTTTTTCGTTTTCGAAAAGATATTTAGGAAAAACGGATTTTTAATATCGAATCGATATCGAAATCGATTTTTGCTCAAATGTTTTTTTCCCCACGCTCCACAGCTTCAAACTGTATGTGAGTAGACGTATTTCGATGCAAGGAATCTCGTGGAATTTACAGAATTAAAAAATTCGGTCGCGTTCTCGAGATATTTGAATTTTTAGGTTTCGCTCTAACGAAAAAAATGGGCGTTTTTTCGATGTTTTCAAATCGATATTTCAATTTCGATATATGAATTTTTTAGCTTGAAACGGGCCGAAATATCGATGAATTATATACTGGGAGATGTATTTTAATCTGAGGAATCGATTAAGACTAGGTAGAACACTCAGTTTTTCGTTTTCGAAAAGATATTTAGGAAAAACGGATTTTTAATATCGAATCGATATCGAAATCGATTTTTGCTCAAATGTTTTTTTCCCCACGCTCCACAGCTTCAAACTCTACACTACCAGACGTATTTCGATGCAAGGAATCTCGTGGAATTTACAGAATTAAAAAATTCGGTCGCGTTCTCGAGATATTTGAATTTTTAGGTTTCGCTCAAACGAAAAAAATGGGCGTTTTTTCGATGTTTTCAAATCGATATTTCAATTTCGATATATGAATTTTTTAGCTTGAAACGGGCCGAAATATCGATGAATTATATACTGGGAGATGTATTTTAATCTGAGGAATCGATTAAGACTAGGTAGAACACTCAGTTTTTCGTTTTCGAAAAGATATTTAGGAAAAACGGATTTTTAATATCGAATCGATATCGAAATCGATTTTTGCTCAAATGTTTTTTTCCCCACGCTCCACAGCTTCAAACTCTACACTACCAGACGTATTTCGATGCAAGGAATCTCGTGGAATTTACAGAATTAAAAAATTCGGTCGCGTTCTCGAGATATTTGAATTTTTAGGTTTCGCTCTAACGACAAAAATGGGCGTTTTTTCGATGTTTTCAAATCGATATTTCAATTTCGATATATGAATTTTTTAGCTTGAAACGGGCCGAAATATCGATGAATTATATACTGGGAGATGTATTTTAATCTGAGGAATCGATTAAGACTAGGTAGAACACTCAGTTTTTCGTTTTCGAAAAGATATTTAGGAAAAACGGATTTTTAATATCGAATCGATATCGAAATCGATTTTTGCTCAAATGTTTTTTTCCCCACGCTCCACAGCTTCAAACTGTATGTGAGTAGACGTATTTCGATGCAAGGAATCTCGTGGAATTTACAGAATTAAAAAATTCGGTCGCGTTCTCGAGATATTTGAATTTTTAGGTTTCGCTCTAACGAAAAAAATGGGCGTTTTTTCGATGTTTTCAAATCGATATTTCAATTTCGATATATGAATTTTTTAGCTCGAAACGGGGCAATATATCGATGAATTATATACTGGGAGATGTATTTTAATCTGAGGAATCGATTAAGACTAGGTAGAACACTCAGTTTTTCGTTTTCGAAAAGATATTTAGGAAAAACGGATTTTTAATATCGAATCGATATCGAAATCGATTTTTGCTCAAATGTTTTTTTCCCCACGCTCCACAGCTTCAAACTCTACACTACCAGACGTATTTCGATGCAAGGAATCTCGTGGAATTTACAGAATTAAAAAATTCGGTCGCGTTCTCGAGATATTTGCATTTTTAGGTTTCGCTCTAACGAAAAAAATGGGCGTTTTTTCGATGTTTTCAAATCGATATTTCAATTTCGATATATGAATTTTTTAGCTTGAAACGGGCCGAAATATCGATGAATTATATACTGGGAGATGTATTTTAATCTGAGGAATCGATTAAGACTAGGTAGAACACTCAGTTTTTCGTTTTCGAAAAGATATTTAGGAAAAACGGATTTTTAATATCGAATCGATATCGAAATCGATTTTTGCTCAAATGTTTTTTTCCCCACGCTCCACAGCTTCAAACTCTACACTACCAGACGTATTTCGATGCAAGGAATCTCGTGGAATTTACAGAATTAAAAAATTCGGTCGCGTTCTCGAGATATTTGAATTTTTAGGTTTCGCTCTAACGAAAAAAATGGGCGTTTTTTCGATGTTTTCAAATCGATATTTCAATTTCGATATATGAATTTTTTAGCTTGAAACGGGCCGAAATATCGATGAATTATATACTGGGAGATGTATTTTAATCTGAGGAATCGATTAAGACTAGGTAGAACACTCAGTTTTTCGTTTTCGAAAAGATATTTAGGAAAAACGGATTTTTAATATCGAATCGATATCGAAATCGATTTTTGCTCAAATGTTTTTTTCCCCACGCTCCACAGCTTCAAACTGTATGTGAGTAGACGTATTTCGATGCAAGGAATCTCGTGGAATTTACAGAATTAAAAAATTCGGTCGCGTTCTCGAGATATTTGAATTTTTAGGTTTCGCTCTAACGAAAAAAATGGGCGTTTTTTCGATGTTTTCAAATCGATATTTCAATTTCGATATATGAATTTTTTAGCTTGAAACGGGCCGAAATATCGATGAATTATATACTGGGAGATGTATTTTAATCTGAGGAATCGATTAAGACTAGGTAGAACACTCAGTTTTTCGTTTTCGAAAAGATATTTAGGAAAAACGGATTTTTAATATCGAATCGATATCGAAATCGATTTTTGCTCAAATGTTTTTTTCCCCACGCTCCACAGCTTCAAACTGTATGTGAGTAGACGTATTTCGATGCAAGGAATCTCGTGGAATTTAGGGAATTAAAAAATTCGGTCGCGTTCTCGAGATATTTGCATTTTTAGGTTTCGCTCTAACGACAAAAATGGGCGTTTTTTCGATGTTTTCAAATCGATATTTCAATTTCGATATATGAATTTTTTAGCTTGAAACGGGCCGAAATATCGATGAATTATACAGTATACTGGGAGATGTATTTTAATCTGAGGAATCGATTAAGACTAGGTAGAACACTCAGTTTTTCGTTTTCGAAAAGATATTTAGGAAAAACGGATTTTTAATATCGAATCGATATCGAAATCGATTTTTGCTCAAATGTTTTTTTCCCCCACGCTCCACAGCTTCAAACTCTGCACTACCAGACGTATTTCGATGCAAGGAATCTCGTGGAATTTACAGAATTAAAAAATTCGGTCGCGTTCTCGAGATATTTGAATTTTTAGGTTTCGCTCTAACGAAAAAAATGGGCGTTTTTTTCGATGTTTTCAAATCGATATTTCAATTTCGATATATGAATTTTTTAGCTTGAAACGGGCCCGAAATATCGATGAATTATATACTGGGAGATGTATTTTAATCTGAGGAATCGATTAAGACTAGGTAGAACACTCAGTTTTTCGTTTTCGAAAAGATATTTAGGAAAAACGGATTTTTAATATCGAATCGATATCGAAATCGATTTTTGCTCAAATGTTTTTTTCCCCACGCTCCACAGCTTCAAACTCTATACTACCAGACGTATTTCGATGCAAGGAATCTCGTGGAATTTACAGAATTAAAAAATTCGGTCGCGTTCTCGAGATATTTGAATTTTTAGGTTTCGCTCTAACGAAAAAAATGGGCGTTTTTTCGATGTTTTCAAATCGATATTTCAATTTCGATATATGAATTTTTTAGCTTGAAACGGGCCAAAATATCGATGAATTATATACTGGGAGATGTATTTTAATCTGAGGAATCGATTAAGACTAGGTAGAACACTCAGTTTTTCGTTTTCGAAAAGATATTTAGGAAAAACGGATTTTTAATATCGAATCGATATCGAAATCGATTTTTGCTCAAATGTTTTTTTCCCCACGCTCCACAGCTTCAAACTGTACTACCAGACGTATTTCGATGCAAGGAATCTCGTGGAATTTACAGAATTAAAAAATTCGGTCGCGTTCTCGAGATATTTGAATTTTTAGGTTTCGCTCTAACGAAAAAAATGGGCGTTTTTTCGATGTTTTCAAATCGATATTTCAATTTCGATATATGAATTTTTTAGCTTGAAACGGGCCAAAATATCGATGAATTATATACTGGGAGATGTATTTTAATCTGAGGAATCGATTAAGACTAGGTAGAACACTCAGTTTTTCGTTTTCGAAAAGATATTTAGGAAAAACGGATTTTTAATATCGAATCGATATCGAAATCGATTTTTGCTCAAATGTTTTTTTTCCCCACGCTCCACAGCTTCAAACTGTATACTACCAGACGTATTTCGATGCAAGGAATCTCGTGGAATTTACAGAATTAAAAAATTCGGTCGCGTTCTCGAGATATTTGAATTTTTAGGTTTCGCTCTAACGAAAAAAATGGGCGTTTTTTCGATGTTTTCAAATCGATATTTCAATTTCGATATATGAATTTTTTAGCTTGAAACGGGCCAAAATATCGATGAATTATATACTGGGAGATGTATTTTAATCTGAGGAATCGATTAAGACTAGGTAGAACACTCAGTTTTTCGTTTTCGAAAAGATATTTAGGAAAAACGGATTTTTAATATCGAATCGATATCGAAATCGATTTTTGCTCAAATGTTTTTTTCCCCACGCTCCACAGCTTCAAACTCTATACTACCAGACGTATTTCGATGCAAGGAATCTCGTGGAATTTACAGAATTAAAAAATTCGGTCGCGTTCTCGAGATATTTGAATTTTTAGGTTTCGCTCTAACGAAAAAAATGGGCGTTTTTTCGATGTTTTCAAATCGATATTTCAATTTCGATATATGAATTTTTTAGCTTGAAACGGGCCAAAATATCGATGAATTATATACTGGGAGATGTATTTTAATCTGAGGAATCGATTAAGACTAGGTAGAACACTCAGTTTTTCGTTTTCGAAAAGATATTTAGGAAAAACGGATTTTTAATATCGAATCGATATCGAAATCGATTTTTGCTCAAATGTTTTTTTCCCCACGCTCCACAGCTTCAAACTCTACACTACCAGACGTATTTCGATGCAAGGAATCTCGTGGAATTTACAGAATTAAAAAATTCGGTCGCGTTCTCGAGATATTTGAATTTTTAGGTTTCGCTCTAACGAAAAAAATGGGCGTTTTTTCGATGTTTTCAAATCGATATTTCAATTTCGATATATGAATTTTTTAGCTTGAAACGGGCCAAAATATCGATGAATTATATACTGGGAGATGTATTTTAATCTGAGGAATCGATTAAGACTAGGTAGAACACTCAGTTTTTCGTTTTCGAAAAGATATTTAGGAAAAACGGATTTTTAATATCGAATCGATATCGAAATCGATTTTTGCTCAAATGTTTTTTTCCCCACGCTCCACAGCTTCAAACTCTACACTACCAGACGTATTTCGATGCAAGGAATCTCGTGGAATTTACAGAATTAAAAAATTCGGTCGCGTTCTCGAGATATTTGAATTTTTAGGTTTCGCTCTAACGAAAAAAATGGGCGTTTTTTCGATGTTTTCAAATCGATATTTCAATTTCGATATATGAATTTTTTAGCTTGAAACGGGCCAAAATATCGATGAATTATATACTGGGAGATGTATTTTAATCTGAGGAATCGATTAAGACTAGGTAGAACACTCAGTTTTTCGTTTTCGAAAAGATATTTAGGAAAAACGGATTTTTAATATCGAATCGATATCGAAATCGATTTTTGCTCAAATGTTTTTTTCCCCACGCTCCACAGCTTCAAACTGTATACTACCAGACGTATTTCGATGCAAGGAATCTCGTGGAATTTACAGAATTAAAAAATTCGGTCGCGTTCTCGAGATATTTGAATTTTTAGGTTTCGCTCTAACGAAAAAAATGGGCGTTTTTTCGATGTTTTCAAATCGATATTTCAATTTCGATATATGAATTTTTTAGCTTGAAACGGGCCAAAATATCGATGAATTATATACTGGGAGATGTATTTTAATCTGAGGAATCGATTAAGACTAGGTAGAACACTCAGTTTTTCGTTTTCGAAAAGATATTTAGGAAAAACGGATTTTTAATATCGAATCGATATCGAAATCGATTTTTGCTCAAATGTTTTTTTCCCCACGCTCCACAGCTTCAAACTCTACACTACCAGACGTATTTCGATGCAAGGAATCTCGTGGAATTTACAGAATTAAAAAATTCGGTCGCGTTCTCGAGATATTTGAATTTTTAGGTTTCGCTCTAACGAAAAAAATGGGCGTTTTTTCGATGTTTTCAAATCGATATTTCAATTTCGATATATGAATTTTTTAGCTTGAAACGGGCCAAAATATCGATGAATTATATACTGGGAGATGTATTTTAATCTGAGGAATCGATTAAGACTAGGTAGAACACTCAGTTTTTCGTTTTCGAAAAGATATTTAGGAAAAACGGATTTTTAATATCGAATCGATATCGAAATCGATTTTTGCTCAAATGTTTTTTTCCCCACGCTCCACAGCTTCAAACTCTACACTACCAGACGTATTTCGATGCAAGGAATCTCGTGGAATTTACAGAATTAAAAAATTCGGTCGCGTTCTCGAGATATTTGAATTTTTAGGTTTCGCTCTAACGAAAAAAATGGGCGTTTTTTCGATGTTTTCAAATCGATATTTCAATTTCGATATATGAATTTTTTAGCTTGAAACGGGCCAAAATATCGATGAATTATATACTGGGAGATGTATTTTAATCTGAGGAATCGATTAAGACTAGGTAGAACACTCAGTTTTTCGTTTTCGAAAAGATATTTAGGAAAAACGGATTTTTAATATCGAATCGATATCGAAATCGATTTTTGCTCAAATGTTTTTTTCCCCACGCTCCACAGCTTCAAACTGTACACTACCAGACGTATTTCGATGCAAGGAATCTCGTGGAATTTACAGAATTAAAAAATTCGGTCGCGTTCTCGAGATATTTGAATTTTTAGGTTTCGCTCTAACGAAAAAAATGGGCGTTTTTTCGATGTTTTCAAATCGATATTTCAATTTCGATATATGAATTTTTTAGCTTGAAACGGGCCAAAATATCGATGAATTATATACTGGGAGATGTATTTTAATCTGAGGAATCGATTAAGACTAGGTAGAACACTCAGTTTTTCGTTTTCGAAAAGATATTTAGGAAAAACGGATTTTTAATATCGAATCGATATCGAAATCGATTTTTGCTCAAATGTTTTTTTCCCCACGCTCCACAGCTTCAAACTGTACCTACCAGACGTATTTCGATGCAAGGAATCTCGTGGAATTTACAGAATTAAAAAATTCGGTCGCGTTCTCGAGATATTTGAATTTTTAGGTTTCGCTCTAACGAAAAAAATGGGCGTTTTTTCGATGTTTTCAAATCGATATTTCAATTTCGATATATGAATTTTTTAGCTTGAAACGGGCCAAAATATCGATGAATTATATACTGGGAGATGTATTTTAATCTGAGGAATCGATTAAGACTAGGTAGAACACTCAGTTTTTCGTTTTCGAAAAGATATTTAGGAAAAACGGATTTTTAATATCGAATCGATATCGAAATCGATTTTTGCTCAAATGTTTTTTTCCCCACGCTCCACAGCTTCAAACTCTACACTACCAGACGTATTTCGATGCAAGGAATCTCGTGGAATTTACAGAATTAAAAAATTCGGTCGCGTTCTCGAGATATTTGAATTTTTAGGTTTCGCTCTAACGAAAAAAATGGGCGTTTTTTCGATGTTTTCAAATCGATATTTCAATTTCGATATATGAATTTTTTAGCTTGAAACGGGCCAAAATATCGATGAATTATATACTGGGAGATGTATTTTAATCTGAGGAATCGATTAAGACTAGGTAGAACACTCAGTTTTTCGTTTTCGAAAAGATATTTAGGAAAAACGGATTTTTAATATCGAATCGATATCGAAATCGATTTTTGCTCAAATGTTTTTTTCCCCACGCTCCACAGCTTCAAACTCTACACTACCAGACGTATTTCGATGCAAGGAATCTCGTGGAATTTACAGAATTAAAAAATTCGGTCGCGTTCTCGAGATATTTGAATTTTTAGGTTTCGCTCTAACGAAAAAAATGGGCGTTTTTTCGATGTTTTCAAATCGATATTTCAATTTCGATATATGAATTTTTTAGCTTGAAACGGGCCAAAATATCGATGAATTATATACTGGGAGATGTATTTTAATCTGAGGAATCGATTAAGACTAGGTAGAACACTCAGTTTTTCGTTTTCGAAAAGATATTTAGGAAAAACGGATTTTTAATATCGAATCGATATCGAAATCGATTTTTGCTCAAATGTTTTTTTCCCCACGCTCCACAGCTTCAAACTCTACACTACCAGACGTATTTCGATGCAAGGAATCTCGTGGAATTTACAGAATTAAAAAATTCGGTCGCGTTCTCGAGATATTTGAATTTTTAGGTTTCGCTCTAACGAAAAAAATGGGCGTTTTTTCGATGTTTTCAAATCGATATTTCAATTTCGATATATGAATTTTTTAGCTTGAAACGGGCCAAAATATCGATGAATTATATACTGGGAGATGTATTTTAATCTGAGGAATCGATTAAGACTAGGTAGAACACTCAGTTTTTCGTTTTCGAAAAGATATTTAGGAAAAACGGATTTTTAATATCGAATCGATATCGAAATCGATTTTTGCTCAAATGTTTTTTTCCCCACGCTCCACAGCTTCAAACTCTACACTACCAGACGTATTTCGATGCAAGGAATCTCGTGGAATTTACAGAATTAAAAAATTCGGTCGCGTTCTCGAGATATTTGAATTTTTAGGTTTCGCTCTAACGAAAAAAATGGGCGTTTTTTCGATGTTTTCAAATCGATATTTCAATTTCGATATATGAATTTTTTAGCTTGAAACGGGCCAAAATATCGATGAATTATATACTGGGAGATGTATTTTAATCTGAGGAATCGATTAAGACTAGGTAGAACACTCAGTTTTTCGTTTTCGAAAAGATATTTAGGAAAAACGGATTTTTAATATCGAATCGATATCGAAATCGATTTTTGCTCAAATGTTTTTTTCCCCACGCTCCACAGCTTCAAACTCTACACTACCAGACGTATTTCGATGCAAGGAATCTCGTGGAATTTACAGAATTAAAAAATTCGGTCGCGTTCTCGAGATATTTGAATTTTTAGGTTTCGCTCTAACGAAAAAAATGGGCGTTTTTTCGATGTTTTCAAATCGATATTTCAATTTCGATATATGAATTTTTTAGCTTGAAACGGGCCAAAATATCGATGAATTATATACTGGGAGATGTATTTTAATCTGAGGAATCGATTAAGACTAGGTAGAACACTCAGTTTTTCGTTTTCGAAAAGATATTTAGGAAAAACGGATTTTTAATATCGAATCGATATCGAAATCGATTTTTGCTCAAATGTTTTTTTCCCCACGCTCCACAGCTTCAAACTCTACACTACCAGACGTATTTCGATGCAAGGAATCTCGTGGAATTTACAGAATTAAAAAATTCGGTCGCGTTCTCGAGATATTTGAATTTTTAGGTTTCGCTCTAACGAAAAAAATGGGCGTTTTTTCGATGTTTTCAAATCGATATTTCAATTTCGATATATGAATTTTTTAGCTTGAAACGGGCCAAAATATCGATGAATTATATACTGGGAGATGTATTTTAATCTGAGGAATCGATTAAGACTAGGTAGAACACTCAGTTTTTCGTTTTCGAAAAGATATTTAGGAAAAACGGATTTTTAATATCGAATCGATATCGAAATCGATTTTTGCTCAAATGTTTTTTTCCCCACGCTCCACAGCTTCAAACTCTACACTACCAGACGTATTTCGATGCAAGGAATCTCGTGGAATTTACAGAATTAAAAAATTCGGTCGCGTTCTCGAGATATTTGAATTTTTAGGTTTCGCTCTAACGAAAAAAATGGGCGTTTTTTCGATGTTTTCAAATCGATATTTCAATTTCGATATATGAATTTTTTAGCTTGAAACGGGCCAAAATATCGATGAATTATATACTGGGAGATGTATTTTAATCTGAGGAATCGATTAAGACTAGGTAGAACACTCAGTTTTTCGTTTTCGAAAAGATATTTAGGAAAAACGGATTTTTAATATCGAATCGATATCGAAATCGATTTTTGCTCAAATGTTTTTTTCCCCACGCTCCACAGCTTCAAACTCTACACTACCAGACGTATTTCGATGCAAGGAATCTCGTGGAATTTACAGAATTAAAAAATTCGGTCGCGTTCTCGAGATATTTGAATTTTTAGGTTTCGCTCTAACGAAAAAAATGGGCGTTTTTTCGATGTTTTCAAATCGATATTTCAATTTCGATATATGAATTTTTTAGCTTGAAACGGGCCAAAATATCGATGAATTATATACTGGGAGATGTATTTTAATCTGAGGAATCGATTAAGACTAGGTAGAACACTCAGTTTTTCGTTTTCGAAAAGATATTTAGGAAAAACGGATTTTTAATATCGAATCGATATCGAAATCGATTTTTGCTCAAATGTTTTTTTCCCCACGCTCCACAGCTTCAAACTCTATACTACCAGACGTATTTCGATGCAAGGAATCTCGTGGAATTTACAGAATTAAAAAATTCGGTCGCGTTCTCGAGATATTTGAATTTTTAGGTTTCGCTCTAACGAAAAAAATGGGCGTTTTTTCGATGTTTTCAAATCGATATTTCAATTTCGATATATGAATTTTTTAGCTTGAAACGGGCCAAAATATCGATGAATTATATACTGGGAGATGTATTTTAATCTGAGGAATCGATTAAGACTAGGTAGAACACTCAGTTTTTCGTTTTCGAAAAGATATTTAGGAAAAACGGATTTTTAATATCGAATCGATATCGAAATCGATTTTTGCTCAAATGTTTTTTTCCCCACGCTCCACAGCTTCAAACTCTACACTACCAGACGTATTTCGATGCAAGGAATCTCGTGGAATTTACAGAATTAAAAAATTCGGTCGCGTTCTCGAGATATTTGAATTTTTAGGTTTCGCTCTAACGAAAAAAATGGGCGTTTTTTCGATGTTTTCAAATCGATATTTCAATTTCGATATATGAATTTTTTAGCTTGAAACGGGCCAAAATATCGATGAATTATATACTGGGAGATGTATTTTAATCTGAGGAATCGATTAAGACTAGGTAGAACACTCAGTTTTTCGTTTTCGAAAAGATATTTAGGAAAAACGGATTTTTAATATCGAATCGATATCGAAATCGATTTTTGCTCAAATGTTTTTTTCCCCACGCTCCACAGCTTCAAACTGTACACTACCAGACGTATTTCGATGCAAGGAATCTCGTGGAATTTACAGAATTAAAAAATTCGGTCGCGTTCTCGAGATATTTGAATTTTTAGGTTTCGCTCTAACGAAAAAAATGGGCGTTTTTTCGATGTTTTCAAATCGATATTTCAATTTCGATATATGAATTTTTTAGCTTGAAACGGGCCAAAATATCGATGAATTATATACTGGGAGATGTATTTTAATCTGAGGAATCGATTAAGACTAGGTAGAACACTCAGTTTTTCGTTTTCGAAAAGATATTTAGGAAAAACGGATTTTTAATATCGAATCGATATCGAAATCGATTTTTGCTCAAATGTTTTTTTCCCCACGCTCCACAGCTTCAAACTCTACACTACCAGACGTATTTCGATGCAAGGAATCTCGTGGAATTTACAGAATTAAAAAATTCGGTCGCGTTCTCGAGATATTTGAATTTTTAGGTTTCGCTCTAACGAAAAAAATGGGCGTTTTTTCGATGTTTTCAAATCGATATTTCAATTTCGATATATGAATTTTTTAGCTTGAAACGGGCCAAAATATCGATGAATTATATACTGGGAGATGTATTTTAATCTGAGGAATCGATTAAGACTAGGTAGAACACTCAGTTTTTCGTTTTCGAAAAGATATTTAGGAAAAACGGATTTTTAATATCGAATCGATATCGAAATCGATTTTTGCTCAAATGTTTTTTTCCCCACGCTCCACAGCTTCAAACTCTACACTACCAGACGTATTTCGATGCAAGGAATCTCGTGGAATTTACAGAATTAAAAAATTCGGTCGCGTTCTCGAGATATTTGAATTTTTAGGTTTCGCTCTAACGAAAAAAATGGGCGTTTTTTCGATGTTTTCAAATCGATATTTCAATTTCGATATATGAATTTTTTAGCTTGAAACGGGCCAAAATATCGATGAATTATATACTGGGAGATGTATTTTAATCTGAGGAATCGATTAAGACTAGGTAGAACACTCAGTTTTTCGTTTTCGAAAAGATATTTAGGAAAAACGGATTTTTAATATCGAATCGATATCGAAATCGATTTTTGCTCAAATGTTTTTTTCCCCACGCTCCACAGCTTCAAACTCTACACTACCAGACGTATTTCGATGCAAGGAATCTCGTGGAATTTACAGAATTAAAAAATTCGGTCGCGTTCTCGAGATATTTGAATTTTTAGGTTTCGCTCTAACGAAAAAAATGGGCGTTTTTTCGATGTTTTCAAATCGATATTTCAATTTCGATATATGAATTTTTTAGCTTGAAACGGGCCAAAATATCGATGAATTATATACTGGGAGATGTATTTTAATCTGAGGAATCGATTAAGACTAGGTAGAACACTCAGTTTTTCGTTTTCGAAAAGATATTTAGGAAAAACGGATTTTTAATATCGAATCGATATCGAAATCGATTTTTGCTCAAATGTTTTTTTCCCCACGCTCCACAGCTTCAAACTCTACACTACCAGACGTATTTCGATGCAAGGAATCTCGTGGAATTTACAGAATTAAAAAATTCGGTCGCGTTCTCGAGATATTTGAATTTTTAGGTTTCGCTCTAACGAAAAAAATGGGCGTTTTTTCGATGTTTTCAAATCGATATTTCAATTTCGATATATGAATTTTTTAGCTTGAAACGGGCCAAAATATCGATGAATTATATACTGGGAGATGTATTTTAATCTGAGGAATCGATTAAGACTAGGTAGAACACTCAGTTTTTCGTTTTCGAAAAGATATTTAGGAAAAACGGATTTTTAATATCGAATCGATATCGAAATCGATTTTTGCTCAAATGTTTTTTTCCCCACGCTCCACAGCTTCAAACTCTACACTACCAGACGTATTTCGATGCAAGGAATCTCGTGGAATTTACAGAATTAAAAAATTCGGTCGCGTTCTCGAGATATTTGAATTTTTAGGTTTCGCTCTAACGAAAAAAATGGGCGTTTTTTCGATGTTTTCAAATCGATATTTCAATTTCGATATATGAATTTTTTAGCTTGAAACGGGCCAAAATATCGATGAATTATATACTGGGAGATGTATTTTAATCTGAGGAATCGATTAAGACTAGGTAGAACACTCAGTTTTTCGTTTTCGAAAAGATATTTAGGAAAAACGGATTTTTAATATCGAATCGATATCGAAATCGATTTTTGCTCAAATGTTTTTTTCCCCACGCTCCACAGCTTCAAACTCTACACTACCAGACGTATTTCGATGCAAGGAATCTCGTGGAATTTACAGAATTAAAAAATTCGGTCGCGTTCTCGAGATATTTGAATTTTTAGGTTTCGCTCTAACGAAAAAAATGGGCGTTTTTTCGATGTTTTCAAATCGATATTTCAATTTCGATATATGAATTTTTTAGCTTGAAACGGGCCAAAATATCGATGAATTATATACTGGGAGATGTATTTTAATCTGAGGAATCGATTAAGACTAGGTAGAACACTCAGTTTTTCGTTTTCGAAAAGATATTTAGGAAAAACGGATTTTTAATATCGAATCGATATCGAAATCGATTTTTGCTCAAATGTTTTTTTCCCCACGCTCCACAGCTTCAAACTCTACACTACCAGACGTATTTCGATGCAAGGAATCTCGTGGAATTTACAGAATTAAAAAATTCGGTCGCGTTCTCGAGATATTTGAATTTTTAGGTTTCGCTCTAACGAAAAAAATGGGCGTTTTTTCGATGTTTTCAAATCGATATTTCAATTTCGATATATGAATTTTTTAGCTTGAAACGGGCCAAAATATCGATGAATTATATACTGGGAGATGTATTTTAATCTGAGGAATCGATTAAGACTAGGTAGAACACTCAGTTTTTCGTTTTCGAAAAGATATTTAGGAAAAACGGATTTTTAATATCGAATCGATATCGAAATCGATTTTTGCTCAAATGTTTTTTTCCCCACGCTCCACAGCTTCAAACTCTACACTACCAGACGTATTTCGATGCAAGGAATCTCGTGGAATTTACAGAATTAAAAAATTCGGTCGCGTTCTCGAGATATTTGAATTTTTAGGTTTCGCTCTAACGAAAAAAATGGGCGTTTTTTCGATGTTTTCAAATCGATATTTCAATTTCGATATATGAATTTTTTAGCTTGAAACGGGCCAAAATATCGATGAATTATATACTGGGAGATGTATTTTAATCTGAGGAATCGATTAAGACTAGGTAGAACACTCAGTTTTTCGTTTTCGAAAAGATATTTAGGAAAAACGGATTTTTAATATCGAATCGATATCGAAATCGATTTTTGCTCAAATGTTTTTTTCCCCACGCTCCACAGCTTCAAACTCTACACTACCAGACGTATTTCGATGCAAGGAATCTCGTGGAATTTACAGAATTAAAAAATTCGGTCGCGTTCTCGAGATATTTGAATTTTTAGGTTTCGCTCTAACGAAAAAAATGGGCGTTTTTTCGATGTTTTCAAATCGATATTTCAATTTCGATATATGAATTTTTTAGCTTGAAACGGGCCAAAATATCGATGAATTATATACTGGGAGATGTATTTTAATCTGAGGAATCGATTAAGACTAGGTAGAACACTCAGTTTTTCGTTTTCGAAAAGATATTTAGGAAAAACGGATTTTTAATATCGAATCGATATCGAAATCGATTTTTGCTCAAATGTTTTTTTCCCCACGCTCCACAGCTTCAAACTCTACACTACCAGACGTATTTCGATGCAAGGAATCTCGTGGAATTTACAGAATTAAAAAATTCGGTCGCGTTCTCGAGATATTTGAATTTTTAGGTTTCGCTCTAACGAAAAAAATGGGCGTTTTTTCGATGTTTTCAAATCGATATTTCAATTTCGATATATGAATTTTTTAGCTTGAAACGGGCCAAAATATCGATGAATTATATACTGGGAGATGTATTTTAATCTGAGGAATCGATTAAGACTAGGTAGAACACTCAGTTTTTCGTTTTCGAAAAGATATTTAGGAAAAACGGATTTTTAATATCGAATCGATATCGAAATCGATTTTTGCTCAAATGTTTTTTTCCCCACGCTCCACAGCTTCAAACTCTACACTACCAGACGTATTTCGATGCAAGGAATCTCGTGGAATTTACAGAATTAAAAAATTCGGTCGCGTTCTCGAGATATTTGAATTTTTAGGTTTCGCTCTAACGAAAAAAATGGGCGTTTTTTCGATGTTTTCAAATCGATATTTCAATTTCGATATATGAATTTTTTAGCTTGAAACGGGCCAAAATATCGATGAATTATATACTGGGAGATGTATTTTAATCTGAGGAATCGATTAAGACTAGGTAGAACACTCAGTTTTTCGTTTTCGAAAAGATATTTAGGAAAAACGGATTTTTAATATCGAATCGATATCGAAATCGATTTTTGCTCAAATGTTTTTTTCCCCACGCTCCACAGCTTCAAACTCTACACTACCAGACGTATTTCGATGCAAGGAATCTCGTGGAATTTACAGAATTAAAAAATTCGGTCGCGTTCTCGAGATATTTGAATTTTTAGGTTTCGCTCTAACGAAAAAAATGGGCGTTTTTTCGATGTTTTCAAATCGATATTTCAATTTCGATATATGAATTTTTTAGCTTGAAACGGGCCAAAATATCGATGAATTATATACTGGGAGATGTATTTTAATCTGAGGAATCGATTAAGACTAGGTAGAACACTCAGTTTTTCGTTTTCGAAAAGATATTTAGGAAAAACGGATTTTTAATATCGAATCGATATCGAAATCGATTTTTGCTCAAATGTTTTTTTCCCCACGCTCCACAGCTTCAAACTCTACACTACCAGACGTATTTCGATGCAAGGAATCTCGTGGAATTTACAGAATTAAAAAATTCGGTCGCGTTCTCGAGATATTTGAATTTTTAGGTTTCGCTCTAACGAAAAAAATGGGCGTTTTTTCGATGTTTTCAAATCGATATTTCAATTTCGATATATGAATTTTTTAGCTTGAAACGGGCCAAAATATCGATGAATTATATACTGGGAGATGTATTTTAATCTGAGGAATCGATTAAGACTAGGTAGAACACTCAGTTTTTCGTTTTCGAAAAGATATTTAGGAAAAACGGATTTTTAATATCGAATCGATATCGAAATCGATTTTTGCTCAAATGTTTTTTTCCCCACGCTCCACAGCTTCAAACTCTACACTACCAGACGTATTTCGATGCAAGGAATCTCGTGGAATTTACAGAATTAAAAAATTCGGTCGCGTTCTCGAGATATTTGAATTTTTAGGTTTCGCTCTAACGAAAAAAATGGGCGTTTTTTCGATGTTTTCAAATCGATATTTCAATTTCGATATATGAATTTTTTAGCTTGAAACGGGCCAAAATATCGATGAATTATATACTGGGAGATGTATTTTAATCTGAGGAATCGATTAAGACTAGGTAGAACACTCAGTTTTTCGTTTTCGAAAAGATATTTAGGAAAAACGGATTTTTAATATCGAATCGATATCGAAATCGATTTTTGCTCAAATGTTTTTTTCCCCACGCTCCACAGCTTCAAACTCTATACTACCAGACGTATTTCGATGCAAGGAATCTCGTGGAATTTACAGAATTAAAAAATTCGGTCGCGTTCTCGAGATATTTGAATTTTTAGGTTTCGCTCTAACGAAAAAAATGGGCGTTTTTTCGATGTTTTCAAATCGATATTTCAATTTCGATATATGAATTTTTTAGCTTGAAACGGGCCAAAATATCGATGAATTATATACTGGGAGATGTATTTTAATCTGAGGAATCGATTAAGACTAGGTAGAACACTCAGTTTTTCGTTTTCGAAAAGATATTTAGGAAAAACGGATTTTTAATATCGAATCGATATCGAAATCGATTTTTGCTCAAATGTTTTTTTCCCCACGCTCCACAGCTTCAAACTCTACACTACCAGACGTATTTCGATGCAAGGAATCTCGTGGAATTTACAGAATTAAAAAATTCGGTCGCGTTCTCGAGATATTTGAATTTTTAGGTTTCGCTCTAACGAAAAAAATGGGCGTTTTTTCGATGTTTTCAAATCGATATTTCAATTTCGATATATGAATTTTTTAGCTTGAAACGGGCCAAAATATCGATGAATTATATACTGGGAGATGTATTTTAATCTGAGGAATCGATTAAGACTAGGTAGAACACTCAGTTTTTCGTTTTCGAAAAGATATTTAGGAAAAACGGATTTTTAATATCGAATCGATATCGAAATCGATTTTTGCTCAAATGTTTTTTTCCCCACGCTCCACAGCTTCAAACTCTATACTACCAGACGTATTTCGATGCAAGGAATCTCGTGGAATTTACAGAATTAAAAAATTCGGTCGCGTTCTCGAGATATTTGAATTTTTAGGTTTCGCTCTAACGAAAAAAATGGGCGTTTTTTCGATGTTTTCAAATCGATATTTCAATTTCGATATATGAATTTTTTAGCTTGAAACGGGCCAAAATATCGATGAATTATATACTGGGAGATGTATTTTAATCTGAGGAATCGATTAAGACTAGGTAGAACACTCAGTTTTTCGTTTTCGAAAAGATATTTAGGAAAAACGGATTTTTAATATCGAATCGATATCGAAATCGATTTTTGCTCAAATGTTTTTTTCCCCACGCTCCACAGCTTCAAACTCTACACTACCAGACGTATTTCGATGCAAGGAATCTCGTGGAATTTACAGAATTAAAAAATTCGGTCGCGTTCTCGAGATATTTGAATTTTTAGGTTTCGCTCTAACGAAAAAAATGGGCGTTTTTTCGATGTTTTCAAATCGATATTTCAATTTCGATATATGAATTTTTTAGCTTGAAACGGGCCAAAATATCGATGAATTATATACTGGGAGATGTATTTTAATCTGAGGAATCGATTAAGACTAGGTAGAACACTCAGTTTTTCGTTTTCGAAAAGATATTTAGGAAAAACGGATTTTTAATATCGAATCGATATCGAAATCGATTTTTGCTCAAATGTTTTTTTCCCCACGCTCCACAGCTTCAAACTCTACACTACCAGACGTATTTCGATGCAAGGAATCTCGTGGAATTTACAGAATTAAAAAATTCGGTCGCGTTCTCGAGATATTTGAATTTTTAGGTTTCGCTCTAACGAAAAAAATGGGCGTTTTTTCGATGTTTTCAAATCGATATTTCAATTTCGATATATGAATTTTTTAGCTTGAAACGGGCCAAAATATCGATGAATTATATACTGGGAGATGTATTTTAATCTGAGGAATCGATTAAGACTAGGTAGAACACTCAGTTTTTCGTTTTCGAAAAGATATTTAGGAAAAACGGATTTTTAATATCGAATCGATATCGAAATCGATTTTTGCTCAAATGTTTTTTTCCCCACGCTCCACAGCTTCAAACTGTACACTACCAGACGTATTTCGATGCAAGGAATCTCGTGGAATTTACAGAATTAAAAAATTCGGTCGCGTTCTCGAGATATTTGAATTTTTAGGTTTCGCTCTAACGAAAAAAATGGGCGTTTTTTCGATGTTTTCAAATCGATATTTCAATTTCGATATATGAATTTTTTAGCTTGAAACGGGCCAAAATATCGATGAATTATATACTGGGAGATGTATTTTAATCTGAGGAATCGATTAAGACTAGGTAGAACACTCAGTTTTTCGTTTTCGAAAAGATATTTAGGAAAAACGGATTTTTAATATCGAATCGATATCGAAATCGATTTTTGCTCAAATGTTTTTTTCCCCACGCTCCACAGCTTCAAACTGTATACTACCAGACGTATTTCGATGCAAGGAATCTCGTGGAATTTACAGAATTAAAAAATTCGGTCGCGTTCTCGAGATATTTGAATTTTTAGGTTTCGCTCTAACGAAAAAAATGGGCGTTTTTTCGATGTTTTCAAATCGATATTTCAATTTCGATATATGAATTTTTTAGCTTGAAACGGGCCAAAATATCGATGAATTATATACTGGGAGATGTATTTTAATCTGAGGAATCGATTAAGACTAGGTAGAACACTCAGTTTTTCGTTTTCGAAAAGATATTTAGGAAAAACGGATTTTTAATATCGAATCGATATCGAAATCGATTTTTGCTCAAATGTTTTTTTCCCCACGCTCCACAGCTTCAAACTGTACCTACCAGACGTATTTCGATGCAAGGAATCTCGTGGAATTTACAGAATTAAAAAATTCGGTCGCGTTCTCGAGATATTTGAATTTTTAGGTTTCGCTCTAACGAAAAAAATGGGCGTTTTTTCGATGTTTTCAAATCGATATTTCAATTTCGATATATGAATTTTTTAGCTTGAAACGGGCCAAAATATCGATGAATTATATACTGGGAGATGTATTTTAATCTGAGGAATCGATTAAGACTAGGTAGAACACTCAGTTTTTCGTTTTCGAAAAGATATTTAGGAAAAACGGATTTTTAATATCGAATCGATATCGAAATCGATTTTTGCTCAAATGTTTTTTTCCCCACGCTCCACAGCTTCAAACTCTACACTACCAGACGTATTTCGATGCAAGGAATCTCGTGGAATTTACAGAATTAAAAAATTCGGTCGCGTTCTCGAGATATTTGAATTTTTAGGTTTCGCTCTAACGAAAAAAATGGGCGTTTTTTCGATGTTTTCAAATCGATATTTCAATTTCGATATATGAATTTTTTAGCTTGAAACGGGCCAAAATATCGATGAATTATATACTGGGAGATGTATTTTAATCTGAGGAATCGATTAAGACTAGGTAGAACACTCAGTTTTTCGTTTTCGAAAAGATATTTAGGAAAAACGGATTTTTAATATCGAATCGATATCGAAATCGATTTTTGCTCAAATGTTTTTTTCCCCACGCTCCACAGCTTCAAACTCTACACTACCAGACGTATTTCGATGCAAGGAATCTCGTGGAATTTACAGAATTAAAAAATTCGGTCGCGTTCTCGAGATATTTGAATTTTTAGGTTTCGCTCTAACGAAAAAAATGGGCGTTTTTTCGATGTTTTCAAATCGATATTTCAATTTCGATATATGAATTTTTTAGCTTGAAACGGGCCAAAATATCGATGAATTATATACTGGGAGATGTATTTTAATCTGAGGAATCGATTAAGACTAGGTAGAACACTCAGTTTTTCGTTTTCGAAAAGATATTTAGGAAAAACGGATTTTTAATATCGAATCGATATCGAAATCGATTTTTGCTCAAATGTTTTTTTCCCCACGCTCCACAGCTTCAAACTGTATACTACCAGACGTATTTCGATGCAAGGAATCTCGTGGAATTTACAGAATTAAAAAATTCGGTCGCGTTCTCGAGATATTTGAATTTTTAGGTTTCGCTCTAACGAAAAAAATGGGCGTTTTTTCGATGTTTTCAAATCGATATTTCAATTTCGATATATGAATTTTTTAGCTTGAAACGGGCCAAAATATCGATGAATTATATACTGGGAGATGTATTTTAATCTGAGGAATCGATTAAGACTAGGTAGAACACTCAGTTTTTCGTTTTCGAAAAGATATTTAGGAAAAACGGATTTTTAATATCGAATCGATATCGAAATCGATTTTTGCTCAAATGTTTTTTTCCCCACGCTCCACAGCTTCAAACTCTACACTACCAGACGTATTTCGATGCAAGGAATCTCGTGGAATTTACAGAATTAAAAAATTCGGTCGCGTTCTCGAGATATTTGAATTTTTAGGTTTCGCTCTAACGAAAAAAATGGGCGTTTTTTCGATGTTTTCAAATCGATATTTCAATTTCGATATATGAATTTTTTAGCTTGAAACGGGCCAAAATATCGATGAATTATATACTGGGAGATGTATTTTAATCTGAGGAATCGATTAAGACTAGGTAGAACACTCAGTTTTTCGTTTTCGAAAAGATATTTAGGAAAAACGGATTTTTAATATCGAATCGATATCGAAATCGATTTTTGCTCAAATGTTTTTTTCCCCACGCTCCACAGCTTCAAACTCTACACTACCAGACGTATTTCGATGCAAGGAATCTCGTGGAATTTACAGAATTAAAAAATTCGGTCGCGTTCTCGAGATATTTGAATTTTTAGGTTTCGCTCTAACGAAAAAAATGGGCGTTTTTTCGATGTTTTCAAATCGATATTTCAATTTCGATATATGAATTTTTTAGCTTGAAACGGGCCAAAATATCGATGAATTATATACTGGGAGATGTATTTTAATCTGAGGAATCGATTAAGACTAGGTAGAACACTCAGTTTTTCGTTTTCGAAAAGATATTTAGGAAAAACGGATTTTTAATATCGAATCGATATCGAAATCGATTTTTGCTCAAATGTTTTTTTCCCCACGCTCCACAGCTTCAAACTCTATACTACCAGACGTATTTCGATGCAAGGAATCTCGTGGAATTTACAGAATTAAAAAATTCGGTCGCGTTCTCGAGATATTTGAATTTTTAGGTTTCGCTCTAACGAAAAAAATGGGCGTTTTTTCGATGTTTTCAAATCGATATTTCAATTTCGATATATGAATTTTTTAGCTTGAAACGGGCCAAAATATCGATGAATTATATACTGGGAGATGTATTTTAATCTGAGGAATCGATTAAGACTAGGTAGAACACTCAGTTTTTCGTTTTCGAAAAGATATTTAGGAAAAACGGATTTTTAATATCGAATCGATATCGAAATCGATTTTTGCTCAAATGTTTTTTTCCCCACGCTCCACAGCTTCAAACTCTATACTACCAGACGTATTTCGATGCAAGGAATCTCGTGGAATTTACAGAATTAAAAAATTCGGTCGCGTTCTCGAGATATTTGAATTTTTAGGTTTCGCTCTAACGAAAAAAATGGGCGTTTTTTCGATGTTTTCAAATCGATATTTCAATTTCGATATATGAATTTTTTAGCTTGAAACGGGCCAAAATATCGATGAATTATATACTGGGAGATGTATTTTAATCTGAGGAATCGATTAAGACTAGGTAGAACACTCAGTTTTTCGTTTTCGAAAAGATATTTAGGAAAAACGGATTTTTAATATCGAATCGATATCGAAATCGATTTTTGCTCAAATGTTTTTTTCCCCACGCTCCACAGCTTCAAACTCTACACTACCAGACGTATTTCGATGCAAGGAATCTCGTGGAATTTACAGAATTAAAAAATTCGGTCGCGTTCTCGAGATATTTGAATTTTTAGGTTTCGCTCTAACGAAAAAAATGGGCGTTTTTTCGATGTTTTCAAATCGATATTTCAATTTCGATATATGAATTTTTTAGCTTGAAACGGGCCAAAATATCGATGAATTATATACTGGGAGATGTATTTTAATCTGAGGAATCGATTAAGACTAGGTAGAACACTCAGTTTTTCGTTTTCGAAAAGATATTTAGGAAAAACGGATTTTTAATATCGAATCGATATCGAAATCGATTTTTGCTCAAATGTTTTTTTCCCCACGCTCCACAGCTTCAAACTCTACACTACCAGACGTATTTCGATGCAAGGAATCTCGTGGAATTTACAGAATTAAAAAATTCGGTCGCGTTCTCGAGATATTTGAATTTTTAGGTTTCGCTCTAACGAAAAAAATGGGCGTTTTTTCGATGTTTTCAAATCGATATTTCAATTTCGATATATGAATTTTTTAGCTTGAAACGGGCCAAAATATCGATGAATTATATACTGGGAGATGTATTTTAATCTGAGGAATCGATTAAGACTAGGTAGAACACTCAGTTTTTCGTTTTCGAAAAGATATTTAGGAAAAACGGATTTTTAATATCGAATCGATATCGAAATCGATTTTTGCTCAAATGTTTTTTTCCCCACGCTCCACAGCTTCAAACTCTACACTACCAGACGTATTTCGATGCAAGGAATCTCGTGGAATTTACAGAATTAAAAAATTCGGTCGCGTTCTCGAGATATTTGAATTTTTAGGTTTCGCTCTAACGAAAAAAATGGGCGTTTTTTCGATGTTTTCAAATCGATATTTCAATTTCGATATATGAATTTTTTAGCTTGAAACGGGCCAAAATATCGATGAATTATATACTGGGAGATGTATTTTAATCTGAGGAATCGATTAAGACTAGGTAGAACACTCAGTTTTTCGTTTTCGAAAAGATATTTAGGAAAAACGGATTTTTAATATCGAATCGATATCGAAATCGATTTTTGCTCAAATGTTTTTTTCCCCACGCTCCACAGCTTCAAACTCTACCTACCAGACGTATTTCGATGCAAGGAATCTCGTGGAATTTACAGAATTAAAAAATTCGGTCGCGTTCTCGAGATATTTGAATTTTTAGGTTTCGCTCTAACGAAAAAAATGGGCGTTTTTTCGATGTTTTCAAATCGATATTTCAATTTCGATATATGAATTTTTTAGCTTGAAACGGGCCAAAATATCGATGAATTATATACTGGGAGATGTATTTTAATCTGAGGAATCGATTAAGACTAGGTAGAACACTCAGTTTTTCGTTTTCGAAAAGATATTTAGGAAAAACGGATTTTTAATATCGAATCGATATCGAAATCGATTTTTGCTCAAATGTTTTTTTCCCCACGCTCCACAGCTTCAAACTCTATACTACCAGACGTATTTCGATGCAAGGAATCTCGTGGAATTTACAGAATTAAAAAATTCGGTCGCGTTCTCGAGATATTTGAATTTTTAGGTTTCGCTCTAACGAAAAAAATGGGCGTTTTTTCGATGTTTTCAAATCGATATTTCAATTTCGATATATGAATTTTTTAGCTTGAAACGGGCCAAAATATCGATGAATTATATACTGGGAGATGTATTTTAATCTGAGGAATCGATTAAGACTAGGTAGAACACTCAGTTTTTCGTTTTCGAAAAGATATTTAGGAAAAACGGATTTTTAATATCGAATCGATATCGAAATCGATTTTTGCTCAAATGTTTTTTTCCCCACGCTCCACAGCTTCAAACTCTATACTACCAGACGTATTTCGATGCAAGGAATCTCGTGGAATTTACAGAATTAAAAAATTCGGTCGCGTTCTCGAGATATTTGAATTTTTAGGTTTCGCTCTAACGAAAAAAATGGGCGTTTTTTCGATGTTTTCAAATCGATATTTCAATTTCGATATATGAATTTTTTAGCTTGAAACGGGCCAAAATATCGATGAATTATATACTGGGAGATGTATTTTAATCTGAGGAATCGATTAAGACTAGGTAGAACACTCAGTTTTTCGTTTTCGAAAAGATATTTAGGAAAAACGGATTTTTAATATCGAATCGATATCGAAATCGATTTTTGCTCAAATGTTTTTTTCCCCACGCTCCACAGCTTCAAACTCTACACTACCAGACGTATTTCGATGCAAGGAATCTCGTGGAATTTACAGAATTAAAAAATTCGGTCGCGTTCTCGAGATATTTGAATTTTTAGGTTTCGCTCTAACGAAAAAAATGGGCGTTTTTTCGATGTTTTCAAATCGATATTTCAATTTCGATATATGAATTTTTTAGCTTGAAACGGGCCAAAATATCGATGAATTATATACTGGGAGATGTATTTTAATCTGAGGAATCGATTAAGACTAGGTAGAACACTCAGTTTTTCGTTTTCGAAAAGATATTTAGGAAAAACGGATTTTTAATATCGAATCGATATCGAAATCGATTTTTGCTCAAATGTTTTTTTCCCCACGCTCCACAGCTTCAAACTCTACACTACCAGACGTATTTCGATGCAAGGAATCTCGTGGAATTTACAGAATTAAAAAATTCGGTCGCGTTCTCGAGATATTTGAATTTTTAGGTTTCGCTCTAACGAAAAAAATGGGCGTTTTTTCGATGTTTTCAAATCGATATTTCAATTTCGATATATGAATTTTTTAGCTTGAAACGGGCCAAAATATCGATGAATTATATACTGGGAGATGTATTTTAATCTGAGGAATCGATTAAGACTAGGTAGAACACTCAGTTTTTCGTTTTCGAAAAGATATTTAGGAAAAACGGATTTTTAATATCGAATCGATATCGAAATCGATTTTTGCTCAAATGTTTTTTTCCCCACGCTCCACAGCTTCAAACTCTACACTACCAGACGTATTTCGATGCAAGGAATCTCGTGGAATTTACAGAATTAAAAAATTCGGTCGCGTTCTCGAGATATTTGAATTTTTAGGTTTCGCTCTAACGAAAAAAATGGGCGTTTTTTCGATGTTTTCAAATCGATATTTCAATTTCGATATATGAATTTTTTAGCTTGAAACGGGCCAAAATATCGATGAATTATATACTGGGAGATGTATTTTAATCTGAGGAATCGATTAAGACTAGGTAGAACACTCAGTTTTTCGTTTTCGAAAAGATATTTAGGAAAAACGGATTTTTAATATCGAATCGATATCGAAATCGATTTTTGCTCAAATGTTTTTTTCCCCACGCTCCACAGCTTCAAACTCTACACTACCAGACGTATTTCGATGCAAGGAATCTCGTGGAATTTACAGAATTAAAAAATTCGGTCGCGTTCTCGAGATATTTGAATTTTTAGGTTTCGCTCTAACGAAAAAAATGGGCGTTTTTTCGATGTTTTCAAATCGATATTTCAATTTCGATATATGAATTTTTTAGCTTGAAACGGGCCAAAATATCGATGAATTATATACTGGGAGATGTATTTTAATCTGAGGAATCGATTAAGACTAGGTAGAACACTCAGTTTTTCGTTTTCGAAAAGATATTTAGGAAAAACGGATTTTTAATATCGAATCGATATCGAAATCGATTTTTGCTCAAATGTTTTTTTCCCCACGCTCCACAGCTTCAAACTGTACCTACCAGACGTATTTCGATGCAAGGAATCTCGTGGAATTTACAGAATTAAAAAATTCGGTCGCGTTCTCGAGATATTTGAATTTTTAGGTTTCGCTCTAACGAAAAAAATGGGCGTTTTTTCGATGTTTTCAAATCGATATTTCAATTTCGATATATGAATTTTTTAGCTTGAAACGGGCCAAAATATCGATGAATTATATACTGGGAGATGTATTTTAATCTGAGGAATCGATTAAGACTAGGTAGAACACTCAGTTTTTCGTTTTCGAAAAGATATTTAGGAAAAACGGATTTTTAATATCGAATCGATATCGAAATCGATTTTTGCTCAAATGTTTTTTTCCCCACGCTCCACAGCTTCAAACTCTACACTACCAGACGTATTTCGATGCAAGGAATCTCGTGGAATTTACAGAATTAAAAAATTCGGTCGCGTTCTCGAGATATTTGAATTTTTAGGTTTCGCTCTAACGAAAAAAATGGGCGTTTTTTCGATGTTTTCAAATCGATATTTCAATTTCGATATATGAATTTTTTAGCTTGAAACGGGCCAAAATATCGATGAATTATATACTGGGAGATGTATTTTAATCTGAGGAATCGATTAAGACTAGGTAGAACACTCAGTTTTTCGTTTTCGAAAAGATATTTAGGAAAAACGGATTTTTAATATCGAATCGATATCGAAATCGATTTTTGCTCAAATGTTTTTTTCCCCACGCTCCACAGCTTCAAACTCTACCTACCAGACGTATTTCGATGCAAGGAATCTCGTGGAATTTACAGAATTAAAAAATTCGGTCGCGTTCTCGAGATATTTGAATTTTTAGGTTTCGCTCTAACGAAAAAAATGGGCGTTTTTTCGATGTTTTCAAATCGATATTTCAATTTCGATATATGAATTTTTTAGCTTGAAACGGGCCAAAATATCGATGAATTATATACTGGGAGATGTATTTTAATCTGAGGAATCGATTAAGACTAGGTAGAACACTCAGTTTTTCGTTTTCGAAAAGATATTTAGGAAAAACGGATTTTTAATATCGAATCGATATCGAAATCGATTTTTGCTCAAATGTTTTTTTCCCCACGCTCCACAGCTTCAAACTCTACACTACCAGACGTATTTCGATGCAAGGAATCTCGTGGAATTTACAGAATTAAAAAATTCGGTCGCGTTCTCGAGATATTTGAATTTTTAGGTTTCGCTCTAACGAAAAAAATGGGCGTTTTTTCGATGTTTTCAAATCGATATTTCAATTTCGATATATGAATTTTTTAGCTTGAAACGGGCCAAAATATCGATGAATTATATACTGGGAGATGTATTTTAATCTGAGGAATCGATTAAGACTAGGTAGAACACTCAGTTTTTCGTTTTCGAAAAGATATTTAGGAAAAACGGATTTTTAATATCGAATCGATATCGAAATCGATTTTTGCTCAAATGTTTTTTTCCCCACGCTCCACAGCTTCAAACTCTATACTACCAGACGTATTTCGATGCAAGGAATCTCGTGGAATTTACAGAATTAAAAAATTCGGTCGCGTTCTCGAGATATTTGAATTTTTAGGTTTCGCTCTAACGAAAAAAATGGGCGTTTTTTCGATGTTTTCAAATCGATATTTCAATTTCGATATATGAATTTTTTAGCTTGAAACGGGCCAAAATATCGATGAATTATATACTGGGAGATGTATTTTAATCTGAGGAATCGATTAAGACTAGGTAGAACACTCAGTTTTTCGTTTTCGAAAAGATATTTAGGAAAAACGGATTTTTAATATCGAATCGATATCGAAATCGATTTTTGCTCAAATGTTTTTTTCCCCACGCTCCACAGCTTCAAACTCTACACTACCAGACGTATTTCGATGCAAGGAATCTCGTGGAATTTACAGAATTAAAAAATTCGGTCGCGTTCTCGAGATATTTGAATTTTTAGGTTTCGCTCTAACGAAAAAAATGGGCGTTTTTTCGATGTTTTCAAATCGATATTTCAATTTCGATATATGAATTTTTTAGCTTGAAACGGGCCGAAATATCGATGAATTATATACTGGGAGATGTATTTTAATCTGAGGAATCGATTAAGACTAGGTAGAACACTCAGTTTTTCGTTTTCGAAAAGATATTTAGGAAAAACGGATTTTTAATATCGAATCGATATCGAAATCGATTTTTGCTCAAATGTTTTTTTCCCCACGCTCCACAGCTTCAAACTCTACACTACCAGACGTATTTCGATGCAAGGAATCTCGTGGAATTTACAGAATTAAAAAATTCGGTCGCGTTCTCGAGATATTTGAATTTTTAGGTTTCGCTCTAACGAAAAAAATGGGCGTTTTTTCGATGTTTTCAAATCGATATTTCAATTTCGATATATGAATTTTTTAGCTTGAAACGGGCCAAAATATCGATGAATTATATACTGGGAGATGTATTTTAATCTGAGGAATCGATTAAGACTAGGTAGAACACTCAGTTTTTCGTTTTCGAAAAGATATTTAGGAAAAACGGATTTTTAATATCGAATCGATATCGAAATCGATTTTTGCTCAAATGTTTTTTTCCCCACGCTCCACAGCTTCAAACTGTACACTACCAGACGTATTTCGATGCAAGGAATCTCGTGGAATTTACAGAATTAAAAAATTCGGTCGCGTTCTCGAGATATTTGCATTTTTAGGTTTCGCTCTAACGAAAAAAATGGGCGTTTTTTCGATGTTTTCAAATCGATATTTCAATTTCGATATATGAATTTTTTAGCTTGAAACGGGCCGAAATATCGATGAATTATATACTGGGAGATGTATTTTAATCTGAGGAATCGATTAAGACTAGGTAGAACACTCAGTTTTTCGTTTTCGAAAAGATATTTAGGAAAAACGGATTTTTAATATCGAATCGATATCGAAATCGATTTTTGCTCAAATGTTTTTTTCCCCACGCTCCACAGCTTCAAACTCTACACTACCAGACGTATTTCGATGCAAGGAATCTCGTGGAATTTACAGAATTAAAAAATTCGGTCGCGTTCTCGAGATATTTGAATTTTTAGGTTTCGCTCTAACGAAAAAAATGGGCGTTTTTTCGATGTTTTCAAATCGATATTTCAATTTCGATATATGAATTTTTTAGCTTGAAACGGGCCGAAATATCGATGAATTATATACTGGGAGATGTATTTTAATCTGAGGAATCGATTAAGACTAGGTAGAACACTCAGTTTTTCGTTTTCGAAAAGATATTTAGGAAAAACGGATTTTTAATATCGAATCGATATCGAAATCGATTTTTGCTCAAATGTTTTTTTCCCCACGCTCCACAGCTTCAAACTCTACACTACCAGACGTATTTCGATGCAAGGAATCTCGTGGAATTTACAGAATTAAAAAATTCGGTCGCGTTCTCGAGATATTTGAATTTTTAGGTTTCGCTCTAACGAAAAAAATGGGCGTTTTTTCGATGTTTTCAAATCGATATTTCAATTTCGATATATGAATTTTTTAGCTTGAAACGGGCCGAAATATCGATGAATTATATACTGGGAGATGTATTTTAATCTGAGGAATCGATTAAGACTAGGTAGAACACTCAGTTTTTCGTTTTCGAAAAGATATTTAGGAAAAACGGATTTTTAATATCGAATCGATATCGAAATCGATTTTTGCTCAAATGTTTTTTTCCCCACGCTCCACAGCTTCAAACTGTATGTACCAGACGTATTTCGATGCAAGGAATCTCGTGGAATTTACAGAATTAAAAAATTCGGTCGCGTTCTCGAGATATTTGCATTTTTAGGTTTCGCTCTAACGAAAAAAATGGGCGTTTTTTCGATGTTTTCAAATCGATATTTCAATTTCGATATATGAATTTTTTAGCTTGAAACGGGCCGAAATATCGATGAATTATATACTGGGAGATGTATTTTAATCTGAGGAATCGATTAAGACTAGGTAGAACACTCAGTTTTTCGTTTTCGAAAAGATATTTAGGAAAAACGGATTTTTAATATCGAATCGATATCGAAATCGATTTTTGCTCAAATGTTTTTTTCCCCACGCTCCACAGCTTCAAACTGTATGTACCAGACGTATTTCGATGCAAGGAATCTCGTGGAATTTACAGAATTAAAAAATTCGGTCGCGTTCTCGAGATATTTGAATTTTTAGGTTTCGCTCTAACGAAAAAAATGGGCGTTTTTTCGATGTTTTCAAATCGATATTTCAATTTCGATATATGAATTTTTTAGCTTGAAACGGGCCGAAATATCGATGAATTATATACTGGGAGATGTATTTTAATCTGAGGAATCGATTAAGACTAGGTAGAACACTCAGTTTTTCGTTTTCGAAAAGATATTTAGGAAAAACGGATTTTTAATATCGAATCGATATCGAAATCGATTTTTGCTCAAATGTTTTTTTCCCCACGCTCCACAGCTTCAAACTGTACACTACCAGACGTATTTCGATGCAAGGAATCTCGTGGAATTTACAGAATTAAAAAATTCGGTCGCGTTCTCGAGATATTTGAATTTTTCCGTTTCGCTCTAACGAAAAAAATGGGCGTTTTTTCGATGTTTTCAAATCGATATTTCAATTTCGATATATGAATTTTTTAGCTTGAAACGGGCCAAAATATCGATGAATTATATACTGGGAGATGTATTTTAATCTGAGGAATCGATTAAGACTAGGTAGAACACTCAGTTTTTCGTTTTCGAAAAGATATTTAGGAAAAACGGATTTTTAATATCGAATCGATATCGAAATCGATTTTTGCTCAAATGTTTTTTTCCCCACGCTCCACAGCTTCAAACTCTACACTACCAGACGTATTTCGATGCAAGGAATCTCGTGGAATTTACAGAATTAAAAAATTCGGTCGCGTTCTCGAGATATTTGAATTTTTAGGTTTCGCTCTAACGAAAAAAATGGGCGTTTTTTCGATGTTTTCAAATCGATATTTCAATTTCGATATATGAATTTTTTAGCTTGAAACGGGCCAAAATATCGATGAATTATATACTGGGAGATGTATTTTAATCTGAGGAATCGATTAAGACTAGGTAGAACACTCAGTTTTTCGTTTTCGAAAAGATATTTAGGAAAAACGGATTTTTAATATCGAATCGATATCGAAATCGATTTTTGCTCAAATGTTTTTTTCCCCACGCTCCACAGCTTCAAACTCTACACTACCAGACGTATTTCGATGCAAGGAATCTCGTGGAATTTACAGAATTAAAAAATTCGGTCGCGTTCTCGAGATATTTGAATTTTTAGGTTTCGCTCTAACGAAAAAAATGGGCGTTTTTTCGATGTTTTCAAATCGATATTTCAATTTCGATATATGAATTTTTTAGCTTGAAACGGGCCAAAATATCGATGAATTATATACTGGGAGATGTATTTTAATCTGAGGAATCGATTAAGACTAGGTAGAACACTCAGTTTTTCGTTTTCGAAAAGATATTTAGGAAAAACGGATTTTTAATATCGAATCGATATCGAAATCGATTTTTGCTCAAATGTTTTTTTCCCCACGCTCCACAGCTTCAAACTCTACACTACCAGACGTATTTCGATGCAAGGAATCTCGTGGAATTTACAGAATTAAAAAATTCGGTCGCGTTCTCGAGATATTTGAATTTTTAGGTTTCGCTCTAACGAAAAAAATGGGCGTTTTTTCGATGTTTTCAAATCGATATTTCAATTTCGATATATGAATTTTTTAGCTTGAAACGGGCCAAAATATCGATGAATTATATACTGGGAGATGTATTTTAATCTGAGGAATCGATTAAGACTAGGTAGAACACTCAGTTTTTCGTTTTCGAAAAGATATTTAGGAAAAACGGATTTTTAATATCGAATCGATATCGAAATCGATTTTTGCTCAAATGTTTTTTTCCCCACGCTCCACAGCTTCAAACTCTACACTACCAGACGTATTTCGATGCAAGGAATCTCGTGGAATTTACAGAATTAAAAAATTCGGTCGCGTTCTCGAGATATTTGAATTTTTAGGTTTCGCTCTAACGAAAAAAATGGGCGTTTTTTCGATGTTTTCAAATCGATATTTCAATTTCGATATATGAATTTTTTAGCTTGAAACGGGCCAAAATATCGATGAATTATATACTGGGAGATGTATTTTAATCTGAGGAATCGATTAAGACTAGGTAGAACACTCAGTTTTTCGTTTTCGAAAAGATATTTAGGAAAAACGGATTTTTAATATCGAATCGATATCGAAATCGATTTTTGCTCAAATGTTTTTTTCCCCACGCTCCACAGCTTCAAACTCTACCTACCAGACGTATTTCGATGCAAGGAATCTCGTGGAATTTACAGAATTAAAAAATTCGGTCGCGTTCTCGAGATATTTGAATTTTTAGGTTTCGCTCTAACGAAAAAAATGGGCGTTTTTTCGATGTTTTCAAATCGATATTTCAATTTCGATATATGAATTTTTTAGCTTGAAACGGGCCAAAATATCGATGAATTATATACTGGGAGATGTATTTTAATCTGAGGAATCGATTAAGACTAGGTAGAACACTCAGTTTTTCGTTTTCGAAAAGATATTTAGGAAAAACGGATTTTTAATATCGAATCGATATCGAAATCGATTTTTGCTCAAATGTTTTTTTCCCCACGCTCCACAGCTTCAAACTCTACACTACCAGACGTATTTCGATGCAAGGAATCTCGTGGAATTTACAGAATTAAAAAATTCGGTCGCGTTCTCGAGATATTTGAATTTTTAGGTTTCGCTCTAACGAAAAAAATGGGCGTTTTTTCGATGTTTTCAAATCGATATTTCAATTTCGATATATGAATTTTTTAGCTTGAAACGGGCCAAAATATCGATGAATTATATACTGGGAGATGTATTTTAATCTGAGGAATCGATTAAGACTAGGTAGAACACTCAGTTTTTCGTTTTCGAAAAGATATTTAGGAAAAACGGATTTTTAATATCGAATCGATATCGAAATCGATTTTTGCTCAAATGTTTTTTTCCCCACGCTCCACAGCTTCAAACTCTACACTACCAGACGTATTTCGATGCAAGGAATCTCGTGGAATTTACAGAATTAAAAAATTCGGTCGCGTTCTCGAGATATTTGAATTTTTAGGTTTCGCTCTAACGAAAAAAATGGGCGTTTTTTCGATGTTTTCAAATCGATATTTCAATTTCGATATATGAATTTTTTAGCTTGAAACGGGCCAAAATATCGATGAATTATATACTGGGAGATGTATTTTAATCTGAGGAATCGATTAAGACTAGGTAGAACACTCAGTTTTTCGTTTTCGAAAAGATATTTAGGAAAAACGGATTTTTAATATCGAATCGATATCGAAATCGATTTTTGCTCAAATGTTTTTTTCCCCACGCTCCACAGCTTCAAACTCTACACTACCAGACGTATTTCGATGCAAGGAATCTCGTGGAATTTACAGAATTAAAAAATTCGGTCGCGTTCTCGAGATATTTGAATTTTTAGGTTTCGCTCTAACGAAAAAAATGGGCGTTTTTTCGATGTTTTCAAATCGATATTTCAATTTCGATATATGAATTTTTTAGCTTGAAACGGGCCAAAATATCGATGAATTATATACTGGGAGATGTATTTTAATCTGAGGAATCGATTAAGACTAGGTAGAACACTCAGTTTTTCGTTTTCGAAAAGATATTTAGGAAAAACGGATTTTTAATATCGAATCGATATCGAAATCGATTTTTGCTCAAATGTTTTTTTCCCCACGCTCCACAGCTTCAAACTCTACACTACCAGACGTATTTCGATGCAAGGAATCTCGTGGAATTTACAGAATTAAAAAATTCGGTCGCGTTCTCGAGATATTTGAATTTTTAGGTTTCGCTCTAACGAAAAAAATGGGCGTTTTTTCGATGTTTTCAAATCGATATTTCAATTTCGATATATGAATTTTTTAGCTTGAAACGGGCCAAAATATCGATGAATTATATACTGGGAGATGTATTTTAATCTGAGGAATCGATTAAGACTAGGTAGAACACTCAGTTTTTCGTTTTCGAAAAGATATTTAGGAAAAACGGATTTTTAATATCGAATCGATATCGAAATCGATTTTTGCTCAAATGTTTTTTTCCCCACGCTCCACAGCTTCAAACTCTACACTACCAGACGTATTTCGATGCAAGGAATCTCGTGGAATTTACAGAATTAAAAAATTCGGTCGCGTTCTCGAGATATTTGAATTTTTAGGTTTCGCTCTAACGAAAAAAATGGGCGTTTTTTCGATGTTTTCAAATCGATATTTCAATTTCGATATATGAATTTTTTAGCTTGAAACGGGCAAAATATCGATGAATTATATACTGGGAGATGTATTTTAATCTGAGGAATCGATTAAGACTAGGTAGAACACTCAGTTTTTCGTTTTCGAAAAGATATTTAGGAAAAACGGATTTTTAATATCGAATCGATATCGAAATCGATTTTTGCTCAAATGTTTTTTTCCCCACGCTCCACAGCTTCAAACTCTACACTACCAGACGTATTTCGATGCAAGGAATCTCGTGGAATTTACAGAATTAAAAAATTCGGTCGCGTTCTCGAGATATTTGAATTTTTAGGTTTCGCTCTAACGAAAAAAATGGGCGTTTTTTCGATGTTTTCAAATCGATATTTCAATTTCGATATATGAATTTTTTAGCTTGAAACGGGCCAAAATATCGATGAATTATATACTGGGAGATGTATTTTAATCTGAGGAATCGATTAAGACTAGGTAGAACACTCAGTTTTTCGTTTTCGAAAAGATATTTAGGAAAAACGGATTTTTAATATCGAATCGATATCGAAATCGATTTTTGCTCAAATGTTTTTTTCCCCACGCTCCACAGCTTCAAACTCTACACTACCAGACGTATTTCGATGCAAGGAATCTCGTGGAATTTACAGAATTAAAAAATTCGGTCGCGTTCTCGAGATATTTGAATTTTTAGGTTTCGCTCTAACGAAAAAAATGGGCGTTTTTTCGATGTTTTCAAATCGATATTTCAATTTCGATATATGAATTTTTTAGCTTGAAACGGGCCAAAATATCGATGAATTATATACTGGGAGATGTATTTTAATCTGAGGAATCGATTAAGACTAGGTAGAACACTCAGTTTTTCGTTTTCGAAAAGATATTTAGGAAAAACGGATTTTTAATATCGAATCGATATCGAAATCGATTTTTGCTCAAATGTTTTTTTCCCCACGCTCCACAGCTTCAAACTCTACACTACCAGACGTATTTCGATGCAAGGAATCTCGTGGAATTTACAGAATTAAAAAATTCGGTCGCGTTCTCGAGATATTTGAATTTTTAGGTTTCGCTCTAACGAAAAAAATGGGCGTTTTTTCGATGTTTTCAAATCGATATTTCAATTTCGATATATGAATTTTTTAGCTTGAAACGGGCCAAAATATCGATGAATTATATACTGGGAGATGTATTTTAATCTGAGGAATCGATTAAGACTAGGTAGAACACTCAGTTTTTCGTTTTCGAAAAGATATTTAGGAAAAACGGATTTTTAATATCGAATCGATATCGAAATCGATTTTTGCTCAAATGTTTTTTTCCCCACGCTCCACAGCTTCAAACTCTACACTACCAGACGTATTTCGATGCAAGGAATCTCGTGGAATTTACAGAATTAAAAAATTCGGTCGCGTTCTCGAGATATTTGAATTTTTAGGTTTCGCTCTAACGAAAAAAATGGGCGTTTTTTCGATGTTTTCAAATCGATATTTCAATTTCGATATATGAATTTTTTAGCTTGAAACGGGCCAAAATATCGATGAATTATATACTGGGAGATGTATTTTAATCTGAGGAATCGATTAAGACTAGGTAGAACACTCAGTTTTTCGTTTTCGAAAAGATATTTAGGAAAAACGGATTTTTAATATCGAATCGATATCGAAATCGATTTTTGCTCAAATGTTTTTTTCCCCACGCTCCACAGCTTCAAACTCTACCTACCAGACGTATTTCGATGCAAGGAATCTCGTGGAATTTACAGAATTAAAAAATTCGGTCGCGTTCTCGAGATATTTGAATTTTTAGGTTTCGCTCTAACGAAAAAAATGGGCGTTTTTTCGATGTTTTCAAATCGATATTTCAATTTCGATATATGAATTTTTTAGCTTGAAACGGGCCAAAATATCGATGAATTATATACTGGGAGATGTATTTTAATCTGAGGAATCGATTAAGACTAGGTAGAACACTCAGTTTTTCGTTTTCGAAAAGATATTTAGGAAAAACGGATTTTTAATATCGAATCGATATCGAAATCGATTTTTGCTCAAATGTTTTTTTCCCCACGCTCCACAGCTTCAAACTGTACCCTACCAGACGTATTTCGATGCAAGGAATCTCGTGGAATTTACAGAATTAAAAAATTCGGTCGCGTTCTCGAGATATTTGAATTTTTAGGTTTCGCTCTAACGAAAAAAATGGGCGTTTTTTCGATGTTTTCAAATCGATATTTCAATTTCGATATATGAATTTTTTAGCTTGAAACGGGCCAAAATATCGATGAATTATATACTGGGAGATGTATTTTAATCTGAGGAATCGATTAAGACTAGGTAGAACACTCAGTTTTTCGTTTTCGAAAAGATATTTAGGAAAAACGGATTTTTAATATCGAATCGATATCGAAATCGATTTTTGCTCAAATGTTTTTTTCCCCCACGCTCCACAGCTTCAAACTGTACCCTACCAGACGTATTTCGATGCAAGGAATCTCGTGGAATTTACAGAATTAAAAAATTCGGTCGCGTTCTCGAGATATTTGAATTTTTAGGTTTCGCTCTAACGAAAAAAATGGGCGTTTTTTCGATGTTTTCAAATCGATATTTCAATTTCGATATATGAATTTTTTAGCTTGAAACGGGCCAAAATATCGATGAATTATATACTGGGAGATGTATTTTAATCTGAGGAATCGATTAAGACTAGGTAGAACACTCAGTTTTTTCGTTTTCGAAAAGATATTTAGGAAAAACGGATTTTTAATATCGAATCGATATCGAAATCGATTTTTGCTCAAATGTTTTTTTCCCCACGCTCCACAGCTTCAAACTGTACCCTACCAGACGTATTTCGATGCAAGGAATCTCGTGGAATTTACAGAATTAAAAAATTCGGTCGCGTTCTCGAGATATTTGAATTTTTAGGTTTCGCTCTAACGAAAAAATGGGCGTTTTTTCGATGTTTTCAAATCGATATTTCAATTTCGATATATGAATTTTTTAGCTTGAAACGGGCCAAATATCGATGAATTATATACTGGGAGATGTATTTTAATCTGAGGAATCGATTAAGACTAGGTAGAACACTCAGTTTTTCGTTTTCGAAAAGATATTTAGGAAAAACGGATTTTTAATATCGAATCGATATCGAAATCGATTTTTGCTCAAATGTTTTTTTCCCCACGCTCCACAGCTTCAAACTGTACCCTACCAGACGTATTTCGATGCAAGGAATCTCGTGGAATTTACAGAATTAAAAAATTCGGTCGCGTTCTCGAGATATTTGAATTTTTAGGTTTCGCTCTAACGAAAAAAATGGGCGTTTTTTCGATGTTTTCAAATCGATATTTCAATTTCGATATATGAATTTTTTAGCTTGAAACGGGCAAATATCGATGAATTATATACTGGGAGATGTATTTTAATCTGAGGAATCGATTAAGACTAGGTAGAACACTCAGTTTTTCGTTTTCGAAAAGATATTTAGGAAAAACGGATTTTTAATATCGAATCGATATCGAAATCGATTTTTGCTCAAATGTTTTTTTCCCCACGCTCCACAGCTTCAAACTGTACCCTACCAGACGTATTTCGATGCAAGGAATCTCGTGGAATTTACAGAATTAAAAAATTCGGTCGCGTTCTCGAGATATTTGAATTTTTAGGTTTCGCTCTAACGAAAAAAATGGGCGTTTTTTCGATGTTTTCAAATCGATATTTCAATTTCGATATATGAATTTTTTAGCTTGAAACGGGCCAAAATATCGATGAATTATATACTGGAGATGTATTTTAATCTGAGGAATCGATTAAGACTAGGTAGAACACTCAGTTTTCGTTTTCGAAAAGATATTTAGGAAAAACGGATTTTTAATATCGAATCGATATCGAAATCGATTTTTGCTCAAATGTTTTTTTCCCCACGCTCCACAGCTTCAAACTGTACCCTACCAGACGTATTTCGATGCAAGGAATCTCGTGGAATTTACAGAATTAAAAAAATCGGTCGCGTTCTCGAGATATTTGAATTTTTAGGTTTCGCTCTAACGAAAAAAATGGGCGTTTTTTCGATGTTTTCAAATCGATATTTCAATTTCAATTTCGATATATGAATTTTTTAGCTTGAAACGGGCCAAATATCGATGAATTATATACTGGGAGATGTATTTTAATCTGAGGAATCGATTAAGACTAGGTAGAACACTCAGTTTTTCGTTTTCGAAAAGATATTTAGGAAAAACGGATTTTTAATATCGAATCGATATCGAAATCGATTTTTGCTCAAATGTTTTTTTCCCCACGCTCCACAGCTTCAAACTGTACCCTACCAGACGTATTTCGATGCAAGGAATCTCGTGGAATTTACAGAATTAAAAAATTCGGTCGCGTTCTCGAGATATTTGAATTTTTAGGTTTCGCTCTAACGAAAAAAATGGGCGTTTTTTCGATGTTTTCAAATCGATATTTCAATTTCGATATATGAATTTTTTAGCTTGAAACGGGCAAAATATCGATGAATTATATACTGGGAGATGTATTTTAATCTGAGGAATCGATTAAGACTAGGTAGAACACTCAGTTTTTCGTTTTCGAAAAGATATTTAGGAAAAACGGATTTTTAATATCGAATCGATATCGAAATCGATTTTTGCTCAAATGTTTTTTTTCCCCACGCTCCACAGCTTCAAACTGTACACTACCAGACGTATTTCGATGCAAGGAATCTCGTGGAATTTACAGAATTAAAAAATTCGGTCGCGTTCTCGAGATATTTGATTTTTAGGTTTCGCTCTAACGAAAAAAATGGGCGTTTTTTCGATGTTTTCAAATCGATATTTCAATTTCGATATATGAATTTTTTAGCTTGAAACGGGCCAAAATATCGATGAATTATATACTGGGAGATGTATTTTAATCTGAGGAATCGATTAAGACTAGGTAGAACACTCAGTTTTTCGTTTTCGAAAAGATATTTAGGAAAAACGGATTTTTAATATCGAATCGATATCGAAATCGATTTTTGCTCAAATGTTTTTTTCCCCCACGCTCCACAGCTTCAAACTGTACCCTACCAGACGTATTTCGATGCAAGGAATCTCGTGGAATTTACAGAATTAAAAAATTCGGTCGCGTTCTCGAGATATTTGAATTTTTAGGTTTCGCTCTAACGAAAAAAATGGGCGTTTTTTCGATGTTTTCAAATCGATATTTCAATTTCGATATATGAATTTTTTAGCTTGAAACGGGCCAAATATCGATGAATTATATACTGGGAGATGTATTTTAATCTGAGGAATCGATTAAGACTAGGTAGAACACTCAGTTTTTCGTTTTCGAAAAGATATTTAGGAAAAACGGATTTTTAATATCGAATCGATATCGAAATCGATTTTTGCTCAAATGTTTTTTTCCCCACGCTCCACAGCTTCAAACTGTACCCTACCAGACGTATTTCGATGCAAGGAATCTCGTGGAATTTACAGAATTAAAAAATTCGGTCGCGTTCTCGAGATATTTGCATTTTTAGGTTTCGCTCTAACGAAAAAAATGGGCGTTTTTTCGATGTTTTCAAATCGATATTTCAATTTCGATATATGAATTTTTTAGCTTGAAACGGGCCAAAATATCGATGAATTATATACTGGGAGATGTATTTTAATCTGAGGAATCGATTAAGACTAGGTAGAACACTCAGTTTTTCGTTTTCGAAAAGATATTTTAGGAAAAACGGATTTTTAATATCGAATCGATATCGAAATCGATTTTTGCTCAAATGTTTTTTTCCCCACGCTCCACAGCTTCAAACTGTACCCTACCAGACGTATTTCGATGCAAGGAATCTCGTGGAATTTACAGAATTAAAAAATTCGGTCGCGTTCTCGAGATATTTGAATTTTTAGGTTTCGCTCTAACGAAAAAAATGGGCGTTTTTTCGATGTTTTCAAATCGATATTTCAATTTCGATATATGAATTTTTTAGCTTGAAACGGGCCAAAATATCGATGAATTATATACTGGGAGATGTATTTTAATCTGAGGAATCGATTAAGACTAGGTAGAACACTCAGTTTTTCGTTTTCGAAAAGATATTTAGGAAAAACGGATTTTTAATATCGAATCGATATCGAAATCGATTTTTGCTCAAATGTTTTTTTCCCCACGCTCCACAGCTTCAAACTGTACCCTACCAGACGTATTTCGATGCAAGGAATCTCGTGGAATTTACAGAATTAAAAAATTCGGTCGCGTTCTCGAGATATTTGAATTTTTAGGTTTCGCTCTAACGAAAAAAATGGGCGTTTTTTCGATGTTTTCAAATCGATATTTCAATTTCGATATATGAATTTTTTAGCTTGAAACGGGCCAAAATATCGATGAATTATATACTGGGAGATGTATTTTAATCTGAGGAATCGATTAAGACTAGGTAGAACACTCAGTTTTTCGTTTTCGAAAAGATATTTAGGAAAAACGGATTTTTAATATCGAATCGATATCGAAATCGATTTTTGCTCAAATGTTTTTTTCCCCACGCTCCACAGCTTCAAACTGTACCCTACCAGACGTATTTCGATGCAAGGAATCTCGTGGAATTTACAGAATTAAAAAATTCGGTCGCGTTCTCGAGATATTTGAATTTTTAGGTTTCGCTCTAACGAAAAAAAGGGCGTTTTTTCGATGTTTTCAAATCGATATTTCAATTTCGATATATGAATTTTTTAGCTTGAAACGGGCCAAAATATCGATGAATATATACTGGGAGATGTATTTTAATCTGAGGAATCGATTAAGACTAGGTAGAACACTCAGTTTTTCGTTTTCGAAAAGATATTTAGGAAAAACGGATTTTTAATATCGAATCGATATCGAAATCGATTTTTGCTCAAATGTTTTTTTCCCCACGCTCCACAGCTTCAAACTGTACCCTACCAGACGTATTTCGATGCAAGGAATCTCGTGGAATTTACAGAATTAAAAAATTCGGTCGCGTTCTCGAGATATTTGAATTTTTAGGTTTCGCTCTAACGAAAAAAATGGCGTTTTTTCGATGTTTTTCAAATCGATATTTCAATTTCGATATATGAATTTTAGCTTGAAACGGGCCAAAATATCGATGAATTATATACTGGGAGATGTATTTTAATCTGAGGAATCGATTAAGACTAGGTAGAACACTCAGTTTTTTCGTTTTCGAAAAGATATTTAGGAAAAACGGATTTTTAATATCGAATCGATATCGAAATCGATTTTTGCTCAAATGTTTTTTTCCCCACGCTCCACAGCTTCAAACTGTACCCTACCAGACGTATTTCGATGCAAGGAATCTCGTGGAATTTACAGAATTAAAAAATTCGGTCGCGTTCTCGAGATATTTGAATTTTTAGGTTTCGCTCTAACGAAAAAAATGGGCGTTTTTTCGATGTTTTCAAATCGATATTTCAATTTCGATATATGAATTTTTAGCTTGAAACGGGCCAAAATATCGATGAATTATATACTGGAGATGTATTTTAATCTGAGGAATCGATTAAGACTAGGTAGAACACTCAGTTTTTCGTTTTCGAAAAGATATTTAGGAAAACGGATTTTTAATATCGAATCGATATCGAAATCGATTTTTGCTCAAATGTTTTTTTTCCCCACGCTCCACAGCTTCAAACTGTACCCTACCAGACGTATTTCGATGCAAGGAATCTCGTGGAATTTACAGAATTAAAAAAATTCGGTCGCGTTCTCGAGATATTTGAATTTTTAGGTTTCGCTCTAACGAAAAAAATGGGCGTTTTTTCGATGTTTTCAAATCGATATTTCAATTTCGATATATGAATTTTTAGCTTGAAACGGGCCAAAATATCGATGAATTATATACTGGGAGATGTATTTTAATCTGAGGAATCGATTAAGACTAGGTAGAACACTCAGTTTTTCGTTTTCGAAAAGATATTTAGGAAAAACGACGGATTTTTAATATCGAATCGATATCGAAATCGATTTTTGCTCAAATGTTTTTTTCCCCACGCTCCACAGCTTCAAACTGTT